>JAQIXQ010000760.1:0-21569 GCA_034700485.1 Pseudosinella alba
TATAAGTATGTACATATGTACATTTGTATGCTTATTTTTTTATTTACACTTTTTTGCCATCAACTGCACTGGAAAATGCAGCGAAATGCCGCTTGCTTTCCCCAGAGCAGCTAAATATTGTACATAGGTAGGGAGATACCTTTGAGCACAAGACACGATACAACAATACATCCCTGTCGTGCATCAACATAAACATCCTCTGACTCTGACTTATACAAATATCCCGAGTAAGTTGAAGTGAAAGTAGGAAGGGGAAAGCAGCAGCGGCAGCATCCTCCTCAAGAGCGAAAATAGAGTCCAAAAAATACTTTGTCTCCTTCGTCCCATCTACATACATAGTTTCCCCTGCTCTTTTGGATCAATGCGAGGTAGCAAGTTTAGTCCATATTATATTTTTATGCTTTGCTACTACCTGAGACTATACATGACTATACTTTCACTTTGACATTTGCGTACTTTTTCTGCTTGCTCTGCTCTCCCCCCATTCCTGTTGTGGGGTCCCTCCAAGGATCAGGAGTAGAGAAAGAATATCTGTCTGGCTGGAAGAGTGGGAGCCTTAGCCTTAGTTGCTTGTGATGCCATGCTATTGCCATCATGTCCCTCAGTTTTTTCTATCCCTTTTGGTACCCTCACATAGATGTACATAGTCTCATCGTCATCCTCATCACCACCACACAAAGCATTTCATTTTTGTACAGCCAGCCAGCCAACCAGCCATCCTAGTCCCTGGATGGATTCCCCAAGGATCACATGAGATGACTGAAGAGAGAGTCAAGCAAGAGTAAATATTCTACATCGCATCGGTCCCGGCATGGTATAGCATGAAAGTATAGTATTGTATGTACCTAGTTCCCTTTGCAATGGCAATAGCATAAATAAAATAAAATGCAGTGCAGTCTTTTTTGCAGGGAATTGGAATTATTTCTTGTCCCAAGTCCCGAGGAGTTCAGGCACAATTTCCTGTTACGAAATGGCGGAGAAAGGAAATGTACATCTACTCATATATGTCCAGGCACCTATATGGAATGACAGAGTTGAATGAACAGCATTTCCCCTCTGAAAATACATATCAGATCAATTTCGTTCCCTTGTTGTGTGGGAGTTGCCCTTTTCCTATAAATATATGGCTGGATTTGGATTGAAGATGGAGGATGGAGGAGATAGATGGCTGGTGCACTAGCTCGTCTCGACATGGCATGTCGTTATATTTAGTTGAGTGCACTTATTTGATTGTCCAAGTGGAATGCGCCACACTGGTGGGAACTCATCGGTGAACATGTGAATGTGCAGTGGAGAAAGGTGAGAAAATGTATTTAAGACGGAGCCAGAGATGGAAGAAGCCAAACCAAGCCAAGCCCAAAGCCAGATAGAGTCAAAAGTAAAAGTTTAGCTTGGCTTATATTCACTTGTTGTATTTGTGCATCATCTCATCTCATCCGTCCTCCTTGACTCTATCTCATTTCTCATCTCATGTCATACCATACAAGATATACAACTCATGTCCATTGGGACGGACTGGAGCAAAAGGACGGGAAAGGAACTTGAAAAAGGAAATAAAATCACTAAACCGGTTTCTCTTCTTCAATTCAGACTTCACATGTTTATTTGACTTGGCATGGCATAAGGTTATCGTTATCATCATCCTTGTCCTTTCCCGTTTTGAGAAGAGGATGTGGGATCGATAAGTACGAAATGATTCATTCATGTTGCATTCGTAGGCATTCATCTAAAAAAGGTCTACCAATCTAAGGTGGATTGTGGATTCCTCTTCCCGGTTTGGGGGGACAAACGACAGTAATGATCCCGATAACGATATAACTTGAGGCTTTAACTCCCATTCTCCCTTGACTCGTTTTACTTTACCCTTTCCCTTCATGAGGAAAATAACATTTTGGTTGGATGGTTAATGTTATGACTATGGCTATGACTTATCCCACGCTTATCCTTCCGTGATAATGCATGCGACAACGAGAGAGAATTTCCCCCCTGAAGAAAAACGGAAGGAAAGTGAAAGTGAAGACCAAAGACGGATCGGTTCGGTTAGAATGGCAGGATAAAAGGGATGATTTATGTTTGAAGCTGTAACATTATTAAATTTTTTCCAAAGTTTTTTCCCTCCTCCTCGTCATGTCATAGTCATGATATGATATTGGAAAGAATATTGAAAAAAATTGAGGTTTTTTTTTTGCTTCACTCCGTCCCAAAAAAAACCTATGGCCATGGCCATGTTTGTTATAAGTTGGAATATCTTCCAGCTAAAAAATTCATAATCTCGATTCGGTCTAATTTCAAGTCGTCTCATCTGGAGAGGAATAAAAAAGTTTTGAATAAATTATGAAGTTTTTTAACAAGGGGAGGAGGGGAAATTGCTGCAGAAGGAAAAGTTTTACTTTGACAATTGGCAATATAGCATTGGCAATGTGGCAATATTACACAATTTCATTTTCCACATTAACCCGCTAATCCCTTTCTTGGCAATCATAGTCACTCCAGTTAAGTTGGGCTTGCTTTTCATTTGCAAAATTAACACATTGTGCCTTGTGGTCCTGTTATAAAATTTCAGTCTCAAAAGAGTGCGCTGAAGAGGTGGAGATGACTTTTTATTGCTATTGCAGCTGTTGAGTCTCCCTCCGCCAACCCAACCCATATTACAAGTTGTAAGAAATGACCAATATTACATTATTTAACTGTGAGAATTTGCTGCCCAATTTATATTTGAGAAAGGACGAAACCAAGACCAAGACCAACAGATGAAATACTTTCCCTTTTTCGCAATGAAAGGAAGAAGAAGGAGGGAAAAAATTCCTTCATGAATTGAAATGAATTTCCCAGGAGAATCCAATCGAGACTACGAAAAAAACATGCAAGCCTTTCCCATTTCCCTTTCTCCTTCAATGACCGCTGTTGCATTCTGTTGAAATTCTGCCTAGTCAATAGATTAAGTATGGAGGAGAGAAACCGTCTTGGTTGGGTTTGGTTTGGTTAAAAAATTTAAAAGGAGCTGGAGGCTCCTGGAAGGAACAAAAACATGAAGCGTTTCTCTGAAAACCCAATGAGCCAACGAAAGACGATATGAAACGATAAGGAATATAACGATAGCACTTATTTCCACACATTTCCTGTTCACTTTTGCTTCTTCAAAAGTTGATGTGGCATATGCGGTGCGGTATGTGGCATGATAAGGTTTCATGTGTAAGAGAAATAGGTATAGGTAAAACCACGCATTTTTCTCTACATATTTTTCCCAGCCTTGAACGAGTTCAGTTTGAGTCAAGTCACTCACTCACTCCCTTTCATATTCCTTGTTCCATGAGAAATATGATGGGGGCTTACAAACCTGATGTGATATGATATGGTATGATCCTGATGAAAAACGATGCTTCGTAACAGCGTACAAATTAGATTGGTGGTTCCAGATCGTAGATAATATCCAGCGAGATATGGCTTATCTTTACTGATCGACGACCATTACCACAAGATGTAAAAGAATATGCTTACCTACAACCAACTTGAAAGAAAGAATTGCCAACGAGGAAATGTGCCGGCAACTAACTGCAGACATGTGGTTTGGTTTGATTCTTCTTTCGATAAAAAATGTAAACTTGAGGCATATGTGGGGCGGGGAGTGGAGCGGAGTGAAGTACAGTACACACCAAAATGATTTCCTTTTTTCTCTCTCTCCTGTCTGGAAAAATGGGCTGTAGTTAAGGCAGGCGAAAAAAGGAAATGAGATCTTCAATAAAATAAAAGAGCAATATGGGAACTGGGGAAACAACTACTACCACCCCTTCCATCCATGGCTGAGGCAGACAGTCACTCAAATAGTGAAATACTCAATTCAGTCAAGTCAAGGCAAAGCCAAGTCAAGTCAACTCACTAAAAGCATTTCTGGTGGAGCTGGAATGTACTCCAGCTCCACTTTCTCTTTCTCTGGATGAATCCATTTTCAAGAAGGAAGTTAATATCGAGTCTCCTGCCATATTTTTCTTTTTGAATATTGCATAACGCGATTTCAGTTTTTGTGTGTCGGGGAATTTGTTGGAGAAGAAGAAAAATATAAAATATAAATATAAGTACATACTCATTGCATGAAAAGGAGCTGTTCTAGATCTGGAGAGAGTGAGTGAGTGTAGCCGACTTGAAAAATAGGCCACTTTAAGAGTTTCCAGCTTCCTCCAGATAAAAAAGTAAGCCAAGCCAAGAAGATGTATTCCATTGTATGCACATATGTAAAGCGGGTAATGTTAATGCATGTGCTTTTCCCCCCTCTGTAAAATATTTATGGAACTTACATTTTTGTATTTTTTCTAGAATGAATACATAAGTGCAAATCCCGTTTATTTGACTGTGTTTCCATTCTCTATTTGAGTTTCCTCTAGGAAAAAGGTATGGCAAGATATGAATATGTGCAATTTTGCAAGGCTTCTCCGAAATTATTTAGAAGTTGGGGATTAAAATTGTGTCAGTTGAATGGAGAGAGCTGCTCCAAATTCAAATGTGAAAAATAAGAATGAAAAAAATACAATGGATTGGGGTGGAGTTTGGAACGATGACGTCATAACTAACGACTGGTTTGGTTACAGTTACAGTTCCGCAACTAGTTCCACTGTTTCACATTTAAGTATTTCTTGTATTTGCTTTTAAGATGTATTGTAATTTAGAATTTTTAGAATGTACCTAACGAGGAGTAATAATCCACTCATTCAGTCAGCCCGAGGAATCCCAAATGGCTTCCCATTTCCCCGGCATCTTAAGCAGACAAATGGCTCTAATATTCAAATCAGGACGGGGATAAGTAGGATCCCCGCCATGGCCTGATTAAATCTGGATGTATATGGCTTATTCAAGAAGGCAAGGGCACATCCATTTATAAAAGCCAAGGCACTCCGTTTCGCTCCCCATTCGAGCACTTCCCAGGATGAAATGATACAGATATGATATAATGTATAAAAACTAGAAAAAATACAACCTCATTCCTGACCCAGTTTAGCAGAACAAAGTTTTTAAAAGCTTTTTTTCGCTCGGATCCTCGTCTCGTAAAAAATAGATGAAATCTAGCCTTAGACATTTGTTTATTATATTCATCCTCCCACTCATACTCATCCCAACCCAAATCCCAACAAAAATTCTTCTGGGAAAAGGTGACTCAATCACTCATTTAATAATGCAACGGAGACAATATAGCTTGCAAATGAAATGCTTCACATAAGTATTCAGATAACAGGAAGTTCCAGAAAAATCTTCTTGGAAAATATGAAACAGGTACCACCAGCAAGCTAAATATGGAATATACACATAAGAAAGGTTTGATAAATGTGAAGGAAGTGAAAACAAAACTATATCTATATTCATGTTCAACCTTTTTTTGGCTGATATGGCCTATGCGTATCTGAATGAGAGTGTGCCATTTTTATCTCCTGCCGTTCCCATAAACGAGCTGGTGGAAGCTGAAAGGACTAATCCGTTGAAGGGAAAGATGGAAAAACAGCACGAACATCCATGGCCATGCCATGGCATGGGGGAGAGTTCACCAGAGTCACTGAACTAGCATAAGCGGGGAGAAAACAGTTTAATGGGAGAAAGTTGACTGGTGATCTTCTTCTCTCTAGGAAGAAAGTAGCTCTCTGACTGAGCTTAAGTATAGAAATATAGAAAACATAACAAGTCGATATAACTGTTGCCCAAACATATTCTTGCTTGAGGAGAAGGAAGCCTTAAATATATTCCTTCGCCTAAAAGTAACATGTTCAGAAACAACAATAACAATAGAGAAAGTAAATAGGATGTAGAAGGTTTAATGTATGTATTTTATATGATAGTTATGCATATATTATGTTATGTAATTCGGAATTGGAAGGATTTCTTATAAGTTCTCTACATATTTATATTTTTCTTTTAGATGCTTCTACCTAGTCATCTGCAACAAACGAGAAAATGGACGAGATGAAGCTTTCGGCTTGGCTTGACTTGGCCTAGCCTGACTGGCATGCCTTGGCTGGAGCTTTCTCTTTTCCTTCCATTCCCTTCGTCCAGAGAGATCTAAGCTAAGACAATCTAGTAGAAAGCGGAAGCAAAAGTTGAAAGGAAACACTGTTGCATGCTTATATGCTCTCTCACATATCCACATATACACATGCCATTTTATTAGAAAATGTTTTTCACAAAATAAGCATTATTTCCACTCTTCCATCTAGCTGATTTCGTTATCCCCTGAGAGAATACTTAAGGAATGGAAGTTCATATAAATATATTTAATAAATTTCCTTATTCGTTATATAGCCTAAGTTATACTCACTCAGCGACTCAGCAAGATACAACCAATCTATTAATGTGCGTAATAAATGCACCAAAGCATGTTTAAGTATCCTGATGGAAAATTGGCTCACTTTGTGATGTGAGCAAGTTTTGTTGGGAATTTGGCTTGGAGGAAGTTCTTAGAATTTTTAGACGTAACATAGTCCATACTTATAGGTACCTACCAAGGTATTGGGTACCTACTTGCCTCGGAGGATTATTATTAGGGATTTCGAATGCCTCTTTGTTGTCATCATGATGATGAAAAGTGGTCTGCTGGTTTGCTCGACATAGGTAGAGCTAAATCCATGACATGATCCAGATCCTCTACTAACCCAAGTACAAACACAATTCAATATCACTATCACCAAGCATCCACCTTCCGGGCTTGGCTCAACTTGACTTTCACTTCATTTTATGCCATGTCATCCCATGTCATGGCTATGGCTATGTATTTATCCCAGACCAGACCAGGCCATGTGGCTTTTGTCGTCGTGAGGAGCTCATTCCCATACTATTATTATTATGTATTAATAATGCCCAACTTTCGCTTACCCCACAACAAAGTGATACCGCCAGACACATAGGCATACATACATACATTTTTAAATGGTGGTGATGAGAGAAGGCTTCACCCATGTAAAAATTATATCCATTCAAGATCTACACATAATAATTTCCTCTCTTGTACTTTCACCTTTCACCATCCTCTCATCTCATCCCAGAGCGTTAACACAACAACAGCATGAGTCAAAGGAATAATGGGCTAAAGAAAAGATAAAAGGAAGAGGAGTGAAGTGAGTCGGAACACTTTCACCTTTTTAAACTCTCCTCGGAAGAATTTAGTTAGGCATAAGTACCTGCATACATACATATCTGTACATATACACATGGGTTACTCCGTGTTTATGTAGTACTTACTAGTTTACTTGTAAAACCCCCTCCATGGTTTGAGTAGGAATGACACATGAAAGGACAATGAAGTGGATGTGGATGTGGAAGTGGATGAGGCTTCCATTTCCATTCCCCATGCCCTGGCATAATGATTACATTACAAAGACGAGGGATAAAATTGAAGAGGAATACATAACAACATTGGCATCCGCATCAACATCCAAATCGAAATCCTTCCGGGCGAAAATAAAATACAAGAGCAACAAGAACAACAGAACGACCCTGTACCGAAAAACAATTTACTCATTGCTCATTGTATTTAATGCTTTCTCCCAATTCATTCTCCAAACAGCCGCCTCCATTAACTTTTGTATTTATTTTTCGGGGACTCTGCACACAGGAGACAATGTTCCCTCGTAAATGCTTTTGTTTCCCGATAAATTTACATTGTTAAAGAGAGAATCTAGCCAGGGATTCAGGGATCGTCGGGAATCATTTGTTTGCTGAAAGTATTTTCACTTGGATAAATAGGCACGGGCATGAACGTGAGCACATTGCCATGTCATGCCATGGCGGCATTGTCATCCGGTGTAAAGTAGCAGTTTAGTCGACTAGGGATAAATACACAGTTATACATTACCTTTGTAGTTGTTTACACAATCCAAAATAGAAAATAGGAATTCCAAAATGGTTTCATCCAGTGTCATTTGAGCCTGGCATTCACATCAGTTTAAATATTTTATACTGGAAATGGGGGAACTGGGAGGGAAAGGAGCGAAGGCAAAATGTTGATGTGGATGTTTTACTACATTTATTTTACTCCATCAAAATGGGAGAGCACGGCGGAACGGAAGGAACATAACAACAAGTACTACCTATATACGATTAGATAGAATGGATTCATGGATGCAATGGAAACTTATTCCAAAGAACAAAAGAGCCTTCCAAATGGGTTTATATCTTGTGAAATTAAGAGAGGGGATCTCTCTCTCTCTCCCTGGTTTGGTTAAAGCAAATAAACAGGCAATTTCCCTTTATCTCTGTTTCGTCTGATCTGATGTTGAATTCTCTGATAATGGGATGGGTTTTACATGAGAGGAGACAGAGAGCTCCTGTCTGTTAGAACAACTAACAATACCGATAGAAATGGAAGTTGCGGCCGAGGAATTAACAAAATTATAACAAGGACAACAAGATCGACATCAACATCAAGGATCCTAAACAGATATAACATGAACCACATCGCTATCACCGTCATCATGATCATCGCAGCCGACATTTCCAGAGAGAGAAAAATTGTATTGAGTGGGAGATCAAGCTGGGAATCCACTTGGTTTCCGCTTTCACTTGTCTAGAGGATATGGGATGGGATAGGATCTCTGAACTGAAATGGGAAAATGAGATGAGATGAGGAGATGTACCCAATGAATTATATGCATTGCCATCATCCTATCGTTCTGTTGATATTACTTATTTTCTCTATTCTCTCGAATTACACATTAACCTGCGAGTTGAAGTTGAGCTAAATACATACATGAGTTGGGCTTGAATTTGGAGAAGCTGTTCGATTTGATGTTGATGTGGATATTCCTCCCATTTGAACAGTATTTTAGACATTCCGATTCCAGGAATAATTTGTGAGGTTGACTTGACATGAAAAATGGTGAACTGAACTCTTGTTCCACTTCAGCTCAAACTGTCGAAATTGTTGGCTGACTTCAATCATGTCGGTGGAGTTGGATATTGGAGGGGAATAGTCAGCTTTCACATATTCCAACAATAAAAGTCAAGCAGGATAAATACTGTTTGTAAACTGATCTGTTACCCAATTAGGTTATGTCATGTCAGAATGATGTGTAGGAGTTGGATGAATCGAAGCTTTAGATTTAGATTACCTTTAAGCAAGCTTTGTACGCAAACACTTATTTTTAGAAATTATTTACATGGAAAGTGGAAATATTATTACGGATACTGCAAATTGCAATTTTGTGTGAATTCGAATGATGTGTCAATGTCCTTTTATATTTGGCGAACGTGAAAGAAAAGAGGAGGAATAAACTTCTGTGGTTTAATTCCTTCCAAGAAATGGAATTCTAAGATGGAATTCTGGCAAATAATACAGATCTCTGCCCATAGCATCAATGGGAAATATTGAAGCGTGTCAGATTTGGATTTTATGTCAGGGAACAAATTATTAAGACGATTTTCTAGGAATCCATCCGTCGGCAACGTTAATCTCAGTAAAAGCTTCTGTCTGTCGTAAATATTTGTTGTACGTTTTATGTCTGTGTAATCTTACACAAAATATAAGATTGTATTCATCAGTATTAATTCGGTGAGATGTGAATTGGAAGCCGACACGGTAACATGTCAAATATACCTCAAATTGGAATTTGATTTTACGCCCAAGAGCATAAATAATTCCGTGTATGTCAATTGTTTGCAAATCAACAAGCAAAATTTCTTCTCACACTCGAATCACAATCAACCACACAGATAGACAATATTAAACCACGTCTAGATTTGCATTCCATACATGACATGGTCTTAAAATTAACTAGCTACCATTTGAGACATTGAATAGTTACAGACATATACAAACGTACGTGTGCAAAAGTAAATTTGCAGAAAGATATGAGATGACTTTTCCCATTCAGGATTTCGGTTAATGGGAAATGACATAAAACACATCTTCCATAAATTTCGGGCCTCATGCCATGTGTCTAGTCGACTTGTCGACTCGACTAAATTGATGAGTTCTTGAGTATCCCCCCATGTAGTTTGCACTTAATTTGATACCCCTAATCTTAATTACTATATTTTATTGCTCTCCTCTCCTCATGTCCTCATCTTTCTCTACGAATATTCTTCTTCTTTCTTACCTGATGATAATCCTGATCCGTGGTGTAGGCGGGTTTCCCGTCCCCATAATAATGATGCGCCTCCCCCCTCATCTCCTCAGCTGAAGTCCACTTTTTCACGTTCTCCCACAAATAGAGTAAGAGTACCATAATACTATTAAACCACACTGATTCTTAAGAGGATAAACGAAATTTGTTGAAGACAATGACGTGTATGGAGCTAATCTTAAAGATGCATTCTTTAGAAAACTGTTGCGTTCATTGTTATTACTCTTATTAGAACTAACTCTTTCTAATTTACTGGTTGTTGGGGGATAATGGATTAAAATTTGGCAGAATGATGATGATGATGAAACCACCAACGATGTTGATGATGACTCCAGTAGGGATACATCTTTACTGACACTGTGGTCATGGATGAGTGGCGGAACTATACCAAAATGACAATAATTGCCCCACCACCAACACAAAACTAAATAAGGTATAATCAACAGGAAATGGCAACGAGGAGAAAGCTCGTTATAACTTGTGTTCATTTTTCCCTCATATGAAAATGTCCGGGATCCCACAAGAAAAAAAAACAAAAATATAAATACCTAAATATAGACCTATTTGCCTACATATAGTCCATTTTTATATATTGATATGACCTTCAATCCACATCAACAAAGTAGGGTGTGTTACCCATTTTCAGAGAGTCAAGTCAATATCTTTACTTCGGAGATGACGAGAATGTATCATTTATCTTCTTATCCTATATCTCGAACATTTTCTTATCACTTGAAGTCTTGAACACAGACTGCTTTACTTACACAGTTTACTTACACAAATATGTTCCCTGTAACAAGAATGGACTACTGACTATAGTGACTACTGCTCCCGACAAGCATCTTTCTCATTATGGGAGAAAGGAAGTGGAAGATTATTTGTCATCTGCCAAACGTCACTTTCAACGAGTTCATCTCCCCGATTCTTTCCAATATCCGGAATAGCTAATATCATCCTCCTCGTCATAGTCTTCATCAGTATAGGTACTTATCTTTTTTTTATCTAGGGGCCCTGTTTAAAAGAGAGTCATGAGAATTCTTTCTCCGGGTTTTGCCATCATTTCTCTCGTGAATACGGAAGGCTAAGAAATTAATATTGCCAATATGTAGTTGGGGGCTTTATACGAGCACTATGTCACTTTATTGGAATATGGATATGGGTGAAAGTTTTTCCCTTTCTTTCTCTTCTCCTTCTCCCTAGTAATGGATGATGGCAATACTTATGCAAATAGGGTTTCAAACTCAGCTGTGCCCTCACATCCACTTATTGTTCCAGAGCCAATAACTGATCCCTCCCACGCAGAACATCATTATTTCAATGAAAAGCACGGATGAGTATCCGAGACTTGAAAGGATTTCCTGATAAGTTTTCTTCCCCTTCCATCTTCCATGAACAGATCTCTGTTCCGCGTGGACTTTTTTCTGGAATATGGGATGTAGTACAAAAGAAGACGGTTATGCGTGATGGGCTATCTGGAAAGGAGTCTGTAAGAATAAAAATACAGGAAGAAATTCTTCCCAGAGCCTTTATAGAGATTTACGATGGAAAATGGCCAATATTGAAACTTTCTTCCCTCTCATGCTGGGCTCTGACTCTGACTAAGACAAGACGGGAAGTAGAGAAAACGAGGAGAGGAGTTCAGTTCACTTTCATTCCCGATCAGTCTATATCTATCTATATGACTAGGGCAGTGGTAGTGGCATTGGATCCATTGGATTGGATTGGATGTTGGGCTTATTTCCGGTGAAAGTTATTAGAAATTTAATAGATGTATGTATATGTCTTGCGATGAGATGGAGATAATAATAGGTACTATTATGGTATGACTTCTTTTTTAAAGACAGTCTTATAGTCTCAGGAAAAGTCAGCTGAGGTCCTTTCCCCCATCCAGCTCATTTGTCATCGTTAAAGTTAATGAATCAAACTGTTCCTTGCATATGAGACAGGACTAGGGAAAAATACCGAACCATATTACACATGCCTGCTTTTTCTTTTAGATTAATGTGAAGGGAAATGGAAAGATGAGTTGTCTTCGTCCTGTCGTTCCATCGACGTACATATGTCGTTTGTGCGTTGGCTTTGGCATAAATATATTGTCATTTTTTTCAAGGAAAGAGAAAGTAAGTTAAGATCCTTATTGGCTTTCACTTCACTTTTTGCCTTTTACAGGGAATGGAATGAACTTTAGCTTTGGGTTGGGTAATCCTTCAAAGGAGGGAGCTTTTTTGCACACTTTTAAGCTTATGAAGAAAATGTGGCTGGCAGTGTCAGCTTCAGCTTTCTCCTTAGCATCAACATCAACATCACATCAGACTGCAGCTCAGTCAGAGAGAGAAAGTTGGAACTTTCTCCTTTGTTCCTCGTAAAATATGTGACAAACAGCTGGTACCTCTAAAGCTGCTGCTCTTGTTGATGATGATGTTTCTTTACTTGTTTTTGGTAAAAGTTTAGCCTTTCTCCCCAGAAAAAAAAAGATTAGAAAGAGGAGGAGAGTTGCAAAAGCATACGAAGGAAAAAACTGTTCTTTAAAGGCTAGACCTCAAAGTAACCAGTTCGTATTCGTAGACGGATATGAGGGAAGGAACAAGTCACGAATTTTTTCCCTCTTCTGTTTTAAGTTAGCTCTCTATGAAATAAGTAGAGAGACTAGTGGGAGGGAGAGAGAAAATAGATGAAGGATGCAAAAGTGGAATAAAATAGTCCCTGGTCTAGACTCCAACTCAAGTGGATACAGGATGACAGATCACGTTCCGTTATGTTTCTATTTAACCAGACATGACAATGACACAAGAGCTCTCTCCCTTGTTTGGCTGTGGCCACTTTCATACAGTTACTTACTTATAATTATAAGTCAAATTACATTCTCTCCAGCTATTTATATAACCACCCACGCATGTCCATAGTAAAAACACTCGAAATATCGGCAAATATTAGCCCATTTAGCTTAGCTAAATCCCAGTTGAAGTATCATACATACTTACATAACTATATCCAAAGTTCAATAAGAAACTTGTTTATAAAGTTTTTTTCCCATTGATATACGACCTATTCATATTACATACTTTCCCAGCCTTTTTTATTTCATCAGGGAGAAAGTTTTGCCGACACTCACTGCACCAATCATGTCAGATCATGTCCCGCCAGCAGCGAAAAACTTATTATTTGGGAACTTATTTCCTTCCAGTCATCCATCCACCGATGTTGATGATAAAGATGATGACGGTAATGATAACTGGCAAAGTTCTATTTTCTTTAGTCTCACTTCACTCATCATCCCATTTTTTCATCATCATTATCAAGTCACCCAGACCCAACCACATATAGAATATCCAATTCCGAATACCCTTCTTTTGGGAAAGACTAGATTCCTCATCCAAAGCTTACATATTGTATTCTTCTCATAACAAAGTAAAAATTACATGAAGCTGATGAAGAGATGGATGAAGAGAAATCTCTTTTTTGTTACTGTTGCATTCTCACCAGGATACTTATGAGGAGAGTGAAAGTAGCAACGTGATGACGAGCAACTATGGCTAGGCTTTTTTGGTTATCATTACTGATTATCATCCAGCCTTGTGGGAATTCTCCTAGGACATGGTGAGAAAACACTTGCAAGAGAAGAAGACAATGCGAATATGAGATGGATGATTGTTCTAATCACCGAAAACGAGCCAGTCAGTTTCCCATACAAGTGTACATACAAAATGGCAGCTCTGCAGCCTGCCACACAACCACCAACTGCACTCCTTTCTCCCACTTTGTGCGGAACCGCTACCAACCAAACCGACTAAATTATATATCTGATGGTAATAGTGGTAACAATCGCATAATCACAAACATACACACACCCATTCACGAATGTACTTATGATAGGCTGTTGACGATTGGGATAGTGGTAGTGATGATAATGATAATACTGACGAGTAGAGAAAACTGCCTATAGCAGTTTTGTGTCCACTTTACTCTCTCCTTTTGTGATGAGGATGCTGTGCTGTGGGATGATGATGAATTGATGAGAACGTCGGAGGAAAATTTCACTCCCGATGAAGCAAGTACCGACACTCTCTCCGTTTGGGCGAGTAAATAGTTTCCTGTGCAATTATACTCCACTGCACTGCTGTAGCTCTCTTAATTCACGTCATATTCATCATCATTCATTTCCATTTCAATTCATTTCCCCCTTGCACATCGGAACGTGAATGAGCTAGTCCTCATTACCAGAACCAGCAACAGAACCAGCACCAGAACACAAGTGAAAACAGCCAACCCCGGGAACAAAAGTTTTTTTTTATATTTTCTTTGCTGACACTTGGCAATTAATTAGGGGAAATGCGAGTGTGTGTAATTATATGTGCGGAAGTGGGAACATGGGCGAGGGCGTACATTGAAGGAAAAAGTTCCATCCTCTACAAACTCTCATTGTGATCATCATCATCATGCTCATCATATTCGGGAGGAAGGCTTCCCGAATGTCACCATCATCACATATAGCCAGTGAACCTAAAGCCCAACTTGGGAAATGAACTGACAGTCAGTGAGCCGACATCGACGACGACGACGAGCCCAAGCCAAGCCAAAATCAGCCCATGTGTAGCAATATCTTTAATAGGAACTTTTTACGCAATCCGCACCATCATCATAGTCATATCTGTACTTTCACCGTGGATGTCATAGTCATATGCTTTCACCAGTGAACTTGTGCAGAAGAGAGACACGTTATTTCAGCTGTTCACTCATCCATCCATTTTCTTTCTTCCGGGAGATCTAATATATAAATATACTTATATCTCTCTCTGGCTAAAAAAATGTTACAGATATAATATGAACCAGTATTTTTATGATTTGATTTATGATCAATCAGATGCGTTGCGACAGGCGAGGGAGTAAAGGACGGATTTGGATTTGCGGAGTAAAGGAGAGGACAGGGTGAGAGAAAGAGGGAAAGAATATATGACTATGACTATGACAGACAGGGAGAAAGTGAGTGAGTGATGTAAGAAGGAGAAGAAAAAATATATATCAGAGGACCACCAACGTAGTTTTTTCTTCCCTTTTCTTTCACTGCACCATGCTGTCTGTCGCATTCACTTAAGGATTCTATGTCTGAACAGAAATGTTGGCACAGGTTTAAGAAAATAGGAGGATGGGGACAGTTGAAGAAATGTGCAGTAGTCGCAGCCTCAGTCGTTAGCCGGGGATTGAGCAAAAAAAAATATTAATACTTTTTCCTCTCTTTTTTGGCGGATGCCAAAGTATTAATTTTTTTCGAAAGAGATTATTCTTCCAAGATTGTATGAGTGAAAGCACACAATTGATTTCCTCTTGCTTGTTCAGATTTATGTAATTTTGGTAGTAATGTAAGAATAATATGTTCTCTTCCGGCTCTGTTGAAGATGTCAATTGTCGAATAATATGACACTTGGAGGAAGTGGTACTAGGACTGGTGACGAAGGAAAAAACTCACTAATCAATTCATTCCCTGGAAGTAATTGTTTAAGTAGTTTTCATGAAACTGTCCATGTCCTCTTTCACTGGAGTGGAACAGTCATAAATTTTTCTAGGGTGATGATGATAGTGCATATAATGTGCGTTCAATATACAAAATCTGGTTGTGCAAACATTAGAGAAATGGGCTATAAGTCGATGAATGTAAAAGTGGACAGGCTAATTTCCCAGTTTCACTCAAATATCAAATCGATGGCTACTGGAGAAAGTACTTTGATTAATGATGATGATCAACTTATGTCAAGTCAAGTCACTCATCTAAGGAGCCGCTTGTTTTTAAGGAGCTTATTTCCCGGTCAAAGTGAAAGTGAAAGCCAAAACCAACCCAAATGCCGACAAGGACAGTCTACAAAGGACCTATCCCTTAATTACTAAGCTGGTAATTGGGTCCCTCGTGATTATGATTGTGATGAAAAACTTTTTTTTACAAAAGTTGATGAGAAATACATAATTAGTAAAATTTCTTTTTTTTTTTGCTCTCAATAATTTCCCAAAAAAGTTTTAAATGGTATTTCTCAACTCTGCTCTGCTCTGTCGAATAAAAAGCAAATTTGATGATGAAGACAATCGAGGTGTAAAACAGGCGCTAATGACTATTCCCCTCTTTTATTTGTTTTAGTTCTTCTTCAAACTCAATAACCCTTTCCAAAGAATGAAGAAAGTTTTTACTTGTTTTTCAGACACACACTTGGAAAAACTTCCCAGATGGGGGATGTAGATAAAGAAAAATGAGAATGCTTTTGTCGTTTCCAATTCCCAATTTTAACAACTCTCTTTAACTTACAACATAGAGACGGACATAAACTTTATAATTTCGAAGTTTTTAAAAGGGAATATATTAGAACCGGAAGTACCAATAGTAAGTATCCTTCTCTTGAATGCAAAGTTGTGATGATATCATTTCATCTCATTCATGAACATTTTCTCCCGCTATCTATATTTTATTTGTGTTATTCAAGCCCAAGTTCCCAATCCATGGTGGGCCTTCTTCTTTATCAACTCAATTCCACTTGCACAGGCACGCGACTTGATCCTCCCACTCCTGTCAATTTTGTTTACTATGCATGCCTGCACATCACGTATTTCAGAGACACCCACCTCCTCTCCAGAAAAAAAAAACGGGAGGAACCTGCATAAGAGCTCAAGGACAAAAATCAGCATTGGCAGGGACACACACAGACAGAGAGAGCCAGAACTTGTCCAAACTTTTCCTAATTCTGTATTCCCTTTTACTCTCTCCACTTACTTTCTCTCCCACTTTCACCAGAATCCAAAGTTTTCATTCTCGGCAGGCAAGATACCATGGCATGATATCATATCACTCCCCTCTTGTTTCACACTTTTTGGGTGAAAGTACAAAGTACATAATATACTTGAACCCGGACCAGTTCCCACTTTCTCTGTCTCACTCTCTCTCTGGGAGTAAAAAGACAAACAGGAGGCTACTACGAGTTAATTTGTCCGTACATGCTACACACGCACACACACTTCACTTAAAAACAGGGGCTTGTCCTATGTCCATGTCCAGACAAGAGAGTTGTACTCACTTTCCCCTTGCTTACTTTCACTTTCACTGGGCTGAGAACAGAGTAACCATCATCATCATGGATAATGTGCAGTTTACGCTTTCTTCCTCCGTAATAATATGGCCACTTCTCCCCGCTTCCCCATTCCCTTTCTCTTCGTATTTATTTATTTATGAATTGGAGTAGAAGGGAGCGTATAGTGCTTATGTTAGTACGTTGATGGTTTATAATGTACAAAGTGAAAGTACGCCACTTGCCGCTCCCGGCTTTTTAGATTACTTTTCCCGGAGAAAGTTCCGGCTCTGAAGTATGTATTGAATATGACGACCATGATTTTCGTAAAAAAAAATATTTCGAGGAGAAATCTCCAGAAAAAGTTGGGGCATGGCATGAGCTAGAGTAACTGAGCATTCATTAAAAATGTTTAATCCTCTTTTCTTTTTTTCTTGGGAGCGAGGAGTTGGGCTGGAAGTAACTATCAACCAAACGCAAACCCGCCACTTATATTCTATGATGGTCGGGATGATGATGATGGGAACGGTGATGGCGAGAATGTGGAAAGATTGTGCATATAAGTATGTGGGTTGTTTGCACTTTGTACTTTTTTATTTTCTCTCAAGGAGTAGTTTCCCCCGCTCATTTTAGTTCTGCTCTGCAGAAAGTAAACATGGAACTCAAAATCTCAAAGTGTAAAACTTGTTGTATCGCGATGTGATATGAGTTCTTGTATTGTGCGATATAGTGATGATCATGTCATGTTCCAAGAATGAAAGTGTGCATGGGAACTTTTCCAACAACTTTCTTTCCAAATTTTTAATGAGCTTCCGCCACCGTTATCTCTCCTTTTGTGGGGATACTACTACTTTCTTTATTAGTGCAGTTACATGAAAGTTAGAGAAAGTTACACAACATCAAGTTGCACATCCAACAATGACATGACATGCAATAGTCCCTGCAGAGAAAGTACATGACAGCAGACGAATTGGATTATTAGTTAAGATGAAGTTGCCACTTTACTATTTTGAAGCACAATGACAGCCGATTGGGAAGCGTGTATTCATTAGCATTTATGTAAGTTGGTCTGCAACTAACTGTAGTTTATTTTAATTTTATTTTGTTTTTTATAAGCAATTTTCGCAAATATTATTTACGTCAATCGCCAGATATTTGCAAAAAGGAATCTGCCACCACCGCTTTCACTTTTGCGTGTCGATGATATGGGAATATTGAATGTCGTAAAAGTACAGTTCACACAGACAAGTTCCAGTTTTGCAACCACATAACTTGGGTTTGTGTGAAATATCGACCAGGGGAGAGCCAAAGCGGAATTTTGATATAGTCCCTTGCAATCCCAATCTCAAATAACGTATTCACTTTCACTTCTCCTCCTCACTTTCCAGTCACATACTCAACCAGCACATATGTACGTAAGAGAAAGTAAAAAAATCCCCAAACGATTTTCGTCCTCTCGATAGGCTCTTCAATCAAACTACTACAAACACGTTTTTGGCTCACCAACCACCACCATCATGATCATATAGTCACACAAAACTCAATAAAAAGTAGACTTTTGCCGATACCATTTCCTGCCTCGACTCTGTGTGACTTGACAACATGTTTATCTAACCCAGAAACAATCTTGTATGGAAATGGAGGGGAGGATGTGTTCCACTAGGTCACTAAAATAATATTTGCCCCCTCCAAAATGACTTGGGGAGACAAAAGCCACTTTAAAAATATGTCCTGGTGTCCTCTCCCTTTTTCACACAAGAGCAATCTTACAAGGAAATAGATATACTACCACCGCCTCAAAGATAACCAAGTGAAGTCTCTCTCCGTCTTTTCCAGCAGAAGCGGTGTGATATGGACTATATATATTTTCCTCAGGAACAAAATGGCCGTTTTTTCTCCTTCAAGAAAGTCCTCTCTTCTCCACCTACCTATTTTAAACTTTAGATATCCCCAGAGGAGCTGAGAAATGAGGATGTATTATGACAAGGAACCAATCCCTCTCCAACAACAACAAGGAGAAACTTTACTTATGAAGGAAGATCACACTTTTCCTATTCCCATATTATTATAATATACTTTTTTACTCCAACTTCAACTCCCAGTCCAGGTCCAGTCAGCGACCTTTTCCCAAGCTTATGTAAGTTAATGCAATATACTCTACTTATTCTACAATGTATAATACACAAAGGGAAAATATTTTCATTCCCAAAGAATACGGGGGAAAACTTTCACTTTGACTTTTTTGGTGGGCTGGTCTTTTCCCAGCTTCTTACTTGACTCCCAGGGAAAAGAGGAAATGGGCTAGTACATCCCAGTGTAGAGGACTGAGAGTGAATGAAGAGGAGGGAGAGCAGGTCCGGGGATTTTCATGCCTTCCATATTCCGGAGAAATGTTTTGTAGGAGGAACAGGCTGGAACAGGCTGGAATGAATGTAACATGGAACACGGTGGTGGCGATGTGTGGTGGTGTGTCTTCCCATCACATGCGGGATCTCCTCCTGTTCCAACAAAGTTCTCATGTAACTCATGTGTGTATGTGTGGATGCTCATGAAGATGAGTTCCAGGGAAAATTCGCATCAGCCCTGGAGAAAGTGAGAGTGAGAGCGTGCACGAACTTATTGGATGGTAAGAGATGCGATCCCACCACACCACCATCCATTCTCCGGGAGCTGGAGTTAGAGTTGGGCTTGGAGTGAGTATTGCTCATGGAGCCAGAAGACGTACTCCTCCTGAATAGAGAGGAGCTATTTATGTTCCCACTGCCACCGTCTCCGCTATTAGGATATTAGCACCCCAAGCCACGCCATCGTACCAATGCCGGGAACAACTTGGGATCTGAAAGAAGGTTTGTATGTTTGAGTGCACAGGAGAGAAATGGTAACATATCCACATCCACCATTTATATAAGGCATATCTCTGTACACCCACTCTAGAAGAAGATGAAGATACAGACGGAAGAAGATTTTTATATGCTCAATAATCGTACATCTTATCATCAGCACGGAAGGAAAAGTAGAAATGGTTGAGGAAACCCCGAAACTCTTATTTCCACTCACTAGGGAACGTTGTCTGTGGGTGGTGACCTAATGAACCCGAGAGGACAAAGTAGTAATACCCATTTTGACGACAGGACAGACAGTCCTGTCTTGATAGTAATTTAAAATAAATATTTCCAAGTGGGCATTTTTGACAATAATTTACCTACAGCCTAATCGTAAGTCAAGCTGATGCAACACGGAGAATCCTGCTATTACTTCGGGGTTAAAAAATAAGTAACCAATTAAATATTAAAACAGATTATATTAGTCTTGGAATTTAGAGCATGTTATGTTAGAGCTTATTCCAGCACCCGAGAATGTTCCCTCTGCTCAACTTTCTTTCCTTACTACTCCTACAACTGATTCAATATTAAATGGCACCATCTACATACCTTCTCACACAACCCTTTTACTCCTTCCCCTTCCTACCCATTCATACAAGCAATCATCGTAACCTTCAAAAGCGTTTCCAAATTTCAGCACTTCAACTCCAACTTCCCCCACTATTCCTCTTTATATCTTACACTTTTACGCATAAAAAAACTTTTCCAGTTTTCATCAACTTTTTTTCTCTCCAGCAGCTTCTTTTAAATGGAAACGAGAATTAAATGGGATATGATAGGAGAATACCAACCACCGGGGAAAGTACCATTCTTTCAACTGGTGCGTGTGGTTCTATTAAAGGAAGAAGAACCTCCCTCCCGCTGATGCCGATTCCACTTCCCTTTTGTTAACTTTACTTGAATATGAAGAATTTACCTACAAATTTATTTGAAATCGTAAACGTGCGTAAATATTATTCACTGAATAATATTGTGCGTAAAATTTTCATTCACGTACCACAATCCTTCACCATGCATATTATGATGATCACTAACCATTCTATTCTGAAGTACTGCTGTGGGTTTTGTCTATTGTCTATTGTGATATGACATGATATATGTATGATGATATGAGATGGAAATCATTAATTAAAGCATTAAAAGCACTCTTCCCATCCCCACTCCACTTCTCTCCCCATTAAATGGTGTAAATTGTATGAAAATACTTGACAAAGCGATGGATGATTAATAATTAAGTTGTTCTTACTCCCATTCTGAAAAGGTTGAATTTAATATAAGGAGAGAGCCACCGCATAATACAATACAACCTGAACAAAAGTAAGTTTTCCAGTCATAAACTTTCCCTCTGTTCTTTCCTGGTTCTCCCTCAAGTGATGAGGCTTGAGCCACTTGAGTTCAAAATGATGATGAAAACAAAAATAAAGAAAACAACCCCCACGTTTTTGCATTATAAAAGTAATAATAAATTTGCTTGCAACGAAAAGCAAAAACGGAGCTGAAATAGGAATTGACCGACAATAAGCGAAAATAATGAAAATCTCTGGTCA
>JAQIXQ010000761.1:0-21560 GCA_034700485.1 Pseudosinella alba
GGGGAGGCGGGGGAGGCGGACCGCACAGGGCGGCACTTTGAGAGGGCGCCGGAAGGGCGGCAAATCGAAAACAAAATCATGCAAAATTTGACAAATTAATCGCAAGATAAATAGCTCATAAAATATATTGCTGTTTTTCTATTCACATTTTCCACTGCCATTGCATATGGCAGTAAAAACTATGAATCTATATTGCAATTTTACTTTTTTTGAATTCATTTACCACTATCGTGCAGCCAAAATGAAGGCCTTAGCATAGGAGGTGAATGTTTCACCACCTGAAATTCAGCGAAAATTCAATTTCTTAGCTTAAAATTGTATCCCGGAAATAGATTTTTTTTAATTCTGGCTCGCTGCGCTCGCCAATACTGTTTCCGTTTATAATTTGAATATTTTGTGCCTAAAATGGGACTTTCTGGAATGAATTTTTAAAAATTTCCGGTTCGCTCCGCTCGCCAGTGACTTTTTCAATATAGGTACTGATACAAGAGAATTCACAACATTCTTTAAATTAATAAAATCGATTTTTAATATAAGAAAAAGTTGATATTTTGGGAAATTTATCTTCACACCCTGAAATGTAAGCTTTCCTTTCCCCCATACAAGGGCGTCAAAAAAGCTACCGCACAGGGCGGCATTTTGGCTGGTGATGCTACTGATTTAATCTACATTTGCATAATTACATTTGTTTTAATCATGTCCAGTCCAGTGAGCATATCATATCATATAATATATCTACTTTTGAATAAACCGAAGAGGATGTGGGAGTGGGATGGGATGAAGTATAAAAATTACCTTTCTCCCCTTTCACCAGTATATTGTGCATCTCCTCTATTGTTGGCTCACTCCCCGTTTAAATTTAAAAGGCAACACCAGCAGGTTTCAGTAATCCAGCATGTAATTGCATTTAAGCATAAGAGCAGCACAATGCTGACTATTTAGCCCAATCAGAAACTTCATATGGCTGGGATAAGGGGTGGAAAATAATATGAAAGGGATATTATGCCTGATGGGAAAGGGTTGAAGCTCAACAGCAACGCAATGCATTCATTCTCTACTTTTATGGGGGTTGCTGGGTGGGTGGGTGCTCATAACCGGAACGGAAGAGAATGCAACAGGTAGCGCGAGACTGGATTGCCGACAATGCTATTGTATCAGTTGGGGGAAAAGCACAGTGAAGATATTCATGATCAAGTCACAGGGCAAGCAGTGTGTAAAGTGAGTCTCCTCTCATATCCTCAACAGGTGAATTGCAACAGGTTGTTTTTATATGTGCATCACTCAGGCAAACCTAGATATTAATAAAATGAGAAGGTGGTTGTGAATTAGCACTGCATAGATCTGTGTGAATTTTTTAGGAGGGTATGGATTATAACATGAGTGGGTGCACTCACTTGGCATTTTATATTGCCTGTCTTAAATTATTAAGAGCTGCTAATGTTGCTATCCGGATGCTACACAACTGTGGATGCCAAAGGGTTCGTCCGAAGGTTATTAAATAAATTGCACAGTTGTTTTCGCCTTTTTGTTGATGTGAGTTGGTTTTTGTTTTGTGGGGAAGTGCGTCTGCAGTTATGATTAACTCCAACTTTTCCGTGTTGTAAATATAATGTAGTTAATTTCTAAAAAAATGCTGTGCAGCAGTGAGATGGTTAAAAGCTGGAGAAAGTCCAGGAAAAAAAATTCGCGAAAATAGCACAAAAAGTATTGGTATTTTAATCCAAATTACTTGTATTGTGTAAAAGGTCAAATGAAGGTTGGTTTCATACGTAGTTTATAAATTCGACACAAGTGCTGTTTACGCAAACTAATTATATATTTATCATTTATGTATAAATTATTTGAAACTTATTACAGCGAATAAAATAACTTTTTGTGAAATTCGATATTAATTTTTCCTGATATTATCATTATATTGTCTAGGTGATGGGATTAAATACGGAGCCCATGACTGTTGACCTCACCACAGCCACTTCCTCCCACGGCAAACAAAAACCCCATGATAAGCAAAGTAAAAATGGGGTATGTTCTCTCCTTATGACATGCAGCTTAATTTAATTGACAAAAATTAATTATGAAGATTTTATCCCAACCATTTGATTTTCGATTTTAAGGTGGTGCATCAAGTTGATTAGGATAGTTATCCCGCTACTCGCATTTATGTTATCCTAATGCGTGTTTGAAGAAACGACAAAGGTTGATGGAGGGATGTGCGTTGATGAGCAGTGAACTATTAATTCGGTGAACATTTATGGCGTAAGTTACGCAGTGAGATCTTAGTGTGATTTTTTTTGCTAAAGCAATAATAGTAAAATACATGATGGTTTTTGAAAATTGAATATCTTATTCTGATCATATTTTGCAATAATTCATTAATAGATTTTATATTTTACATAGGGTGCAAATGGGATCTCCTGTTTCTTTCAGCACAGCAAGTCATCATATCATCAATAAAATTTGGCGTTCAATCATCCACTCAACTCGAGCCCCCAGTGTCAGTGAATATCAACCAGAGAGACAACCTTGTTATGAAGGACTTGGAAGTGGAGGTGGAGAAACGGCAGGCTCCAGGTCAGGATGAATTTAGGAATTCATCAAATATTAGTTTAGAATTTTAATTTAGAGTTTAAAAGTATAAGTGTTGTATATCGTTTAATATAATTTGAGTAATATACATATAAATAATAGTTAGTAGTCTGTAGTGCGCTGCGACTGTGACACATCTGCACATTTTACTATACGTTAAGTTTTATATTCTATATCAGTGCAATTCTTTGCAAATTGCAATAATGGCAGAAAGCTATTTTACTTTGTATATCTTACATTTTTTGCAAAAGTCGTAATCATTCGACCTGTCTTATGTGTATACTTGTAACACTGGCGATGGGACATGTCATGTATAAAAACAATGTCACTTTACTCGAGTTTGTTTTAGTTATGTACTTTGTTAGATTTTAAAAAATGTGTATGAATTGATATGCATTCGCACATCAATTCATGCTGGATGATATATGAAGGAAATTATTTTGATACTCCGCCTCATATTTAGTCTTGTTTTGATTTTTCTGGAAAAAACAGGACGTTGTTAAGATTGTCGGGCGACAAGAGTTCATCGAACAGAAATTTTCATTTGGTGAACGAGATGAA
The DNA here is from genome assembly GCA_034700485.1 of Pseudosinella alba. NCBI lineage: Eukaryota > Metazoa > Arthropoda > Collembola > Entomobryomorpha > Entomobryidae > Pseudosinella > Pseudosinella alba. The sequence continues at coordinate 3,148 of JAQIXQ010000761.1, forward strand.
ATCTTGAGGGTTAGATTTACGTTGGTGCTTAGGACTTGCTCAAAATTGCAGCAATTTCTAATTTCCGTTGTCCGGTATATAAAACCCTATGATGTTTACTAATTTTATCAGGAAAGTGTACAACCCTGATACGAATATATTTTCAAAACTGCAAAATGGCGAACTGAGATTCCCGTATATGAACTAACAAGCTTGCAGTTTTACCCTGAAGATCTTCCAATAATTATTCGGGTCCATCTTTGCCTTTGCAATTTTTGCTTCACTGTTTCAACTTTTCACAAGATGAGATAAAAGTATATGACTAAATGTCATAGTCGACTTGGAGCTCTTGCTAAAAAACCACTTGCACTTGGGTAAAAATGATTTAAGTTTTTGATGTCATTGTAGCCAATTGGCTGGTGTAAGTTCTTGTATAATGGTAACATCAAGGCTTGCTATTTTGTGTAATGCTTATTTTACAAACAGTGAACTTATCCCTTCTCTAAAGTCGGGAATAAATATGAAACAAATACAAATTGTTTTTTTTGTTTAGCTGACTACTACAGCAAAATTTATATTCGCAGTACAAATTCACTAAGGTAGTGATTTCCTTATGCTTTCTCTAAATTAACAGTCATTACAGTCTAAACTCGGTTGGATGGGGTTCTGAATCAAGAGGTTATGAGATGGGAGTGACTGAAAGATATATTGTCCATGCAATAGTAGAGTTGGGGTTTGGTTGACTGCGAATCTTATAAATACAATTGTAGAAGTCTTCGAATTGTCAACTCGTTTTGAACGAGGCATGTTATATCCGGAGGAGTAGCACAGTAAGCATATAAGCAATTAAATAATTTATTTCAATATGTGGGGGAAATATAATTATGCTAGCTAGCAAATTAAGAAAATAATACCCAATACTATAAAACATTATGCATTCTAAAAAAAACTATTATATTATTCAATAGCTAAAGTAAAGTTTCCAAAAAAGTAACCAAACCAGGTTGTATGGTAAGCTTATCCCAATTTAAAGTTGAAATATCTCCAAAGGAATGTCCAGAAGCTCCAAGTTGGTCCACTTGGGGTGAACCTTTTCAGTTTCCATAAATAGTGTTGGAATGTTCCTCCTTGTTCAAAACACGGTCATAGTAATGCAGGGGTGGCAAAAGCAATTGTAAATAAAATGCAAACAAAAGCTCAAAGCATTTGTAAACAGATCGTTGCAATAATCATGCGCATCCTGGTTCATGAAGAGACCGATTTGTCGAGAACTATCATTTTGCTGCGTGCCAATAACGAAGATTAATTTCCTTTCTTGAGATTTCATTTCTCAAAATCGAATGAGGACAATCTGGCACATGTTGTTGCTGTGCGAATTTCGAAATCCCTTATGCTAGAGGGCAAACATACAATGGGAGAGCGAATGCGTAACACAACACGACCAGTGTCAAAATAAGTCAAAATTCTGAGGTATCGTATTGTGACTAAAACTAAATTTGAACTTTCATGGAAACAGCAACATTTTCTAAATCGACAAAAATAACGCTTCCAGAAGAGAAGGTTTCAATTATTCTTTTTGTATTAAAAGTTTGAAGCTGACTGTCTTGTCTGACCACATTGAGATCAAGAAGAAGATTAAACCTGGAATATCTCTGCGCATATTCATATTAAGAACTTGTGGTGGGCCTGAGCGCCTGATGTGAAGCATTGGAAGGAAAGCGTCCGTTTAATGGGAGCTTCCGGGTCTGGATACGTTAGTCGATTGTCACGCTCCCGCATTAATCGAAAAAAATACGTGCGCCACATGTACGGCGTTCACAATTTGGAAAAGTCTATGATATGGTTTATTCGAATTCACATGGTAATTCAATTTATGAATAGTAGTGAAAAGATAGAAACTATTATAGTATGCTGTGGGCTATTTGGGTAGATTTTGCGAATTTGCAATTTACGGTAATGCATAAGAAGATGAGGAATGGATGCGGAACGGTGATGCTAAATAAATGGGAATGGGAACGGTACATATTATAGGAGAATGTGACCAATATTATTTTTAGCTGGTTTATATTTTCTATATTGGTTTATTAGGATGAAGAATGAGATTACATTTCGACTTTTCATTACAGTAATAGCAATAGTCGTGTTAATTGAATTCTTCGTACAACCACAAAATGCTGAATCGAGATTTTAAGTAGCTTAGAATAAGCGGATTTTGCACAGTCACTGACAGTTAATCAACTCCAAGCGGCCATCATCCGTCACTCTGTACTTTTTGAATGGATCGATTTTTTCCTCTCGTGCCCATTCGCAGTATTTTTTAAACATTATTCCGATGGATCTCTTGTTTAGGTCTGACTTGACTTCCCTCCCGTTATTAATGTATGTATTCATTCATCACAGACAACGTGATGAGTGAGCATCCCTCTGCAACTCTAGAGGAATGCGTTCAAAATGTTGCATGCATTCAACCTGTGAATGCATGCAACACTTAACATTTGCAATTTATCCATTGGTGCCACATCTTGATAATATTTTATGAGCTTTTTGATTAACTGATAAATTTCCATGTTTAATGTAAAAGCAATGTATTGCACTTTGAGTAAACGCTTGGGAAAAAACATGATTTTTAAAAGAACTTTTACTTGACAATTCGTTTTTCAAAAAAAAAATAATAATAATAATTGATCAAAAGTGATGTCAAACTGTCAAAAAGGCTTACCGTTAACCTTTTGTCATTTTCATCCCATGTATTTGGTCTCCAACAAGCAGTGTTATGACGTCTTTTATGTTGTCTGGTTATTCCACTGGGGTGGGAGATATAATAAAAAAATTATATTTTTATTAGACAGTGTACTACGAGGAATTTTTCACAGAAATTCTTTAGTCTTCAATTTCTTTGACAAACGTTTGAAAGTTTGTTAGCACACTCCCAATTTCCTTTTTTAGAATGAATGATTTATAGTCGTGGATGTCTACTTAAGTATTTGGTTTGTGTATTGGTAAATGAAAGAGTTTTTTTCATACTCTCCTCATGTGGGATTAATTACCATTACATTTGTTTTGGACATGCAAAATGGCTTCATCATTGAACAGAACAGGAATATTTTCATGCCAATATCATATTACGTAAATGTGGCTTGGAAAATGAGCTCATAACTGGAAAGCTAGAAATGAACAGTAATGGATTTAACTAAATTAAAAATTTGAGGATAAATCTTCCATCTTATTGAGTATGAAATAATTTTCCGAATTAAGCGCACGTCAAATCTATTTCTGGATTTTGGACTGTTGGAAATATTATTCCGAATAACATGTAATTCGATTTGCTGGAGAAAATGTAATTGTACTAGCAATCAAGTTAAATGAAAAATACATTCTAAAAAACTCATGGAATCGCTTAGTAATGTTCTCATGAAAATTCAAGAGATTATATGAAAGTTCATGAAGACAAAGAAACCGATTGCTGCGGCTATTGTTCCCAGTTGCAGTTTCTACCTCGAGTGGCTTTAGTGCTAACGTACGATATTTTATGATTGTGTAAGTACTTCAGCATTGTTGCATGACTTATTTTCTTTAATGCTTTCGGAGGGACCCCTTTGCACTTAATCTCTTGAAGTTATTTCCCATGACTGGCAAACCGACAAACTGACAAACTTAACCGTCGAATGTGCGGGGTCCGAACATGAATATGCTCTCTTCTCATATAAATAACTATTCTGATTCAAAACCTTACCATCGATTTGGCGAAGGTGACGAACCATCTTCCCAATCGTCTCTGTGTATGGTTCCCTGAGAGGCTCCAACTCTTTCAGGCTTTTTCCGTATTCCCTGATGCTCCTCTGCAACTGGGTATATTTGATCGAAGCCTGATACAATTCAGACCGGATCTTGTATTGCCAAAAAGTCATAGGAATAACCAAAGATGTTTAAAAGTGCTCACTATTATAAATACGCAAATGTTACAGAATGGGAATAACTCTTGACATTGATTGCAACTTCGTAAAGTTCATAGCGATTGATGCATTGATATCATGGTGGAGGTGGTTAAACCCGCGACCCTCATAATCTCCGTGAAACTTACCCTTGGCGTTGATGGCATCTAGAAAAAAAGTGCATAATTAGATTGAGACTCCCTCAGTTTATGTCTCGCACCCTCTCTGCCGCAATGCTAGCATGGGCATAAAACCCAATTTTTGTGAGTTAAGGGAAGTGAATTTCCGATACGATTCAATAAGCACTATAGTAGTCCTAATAAAAATAAGCAGGAAATTCTGCATGAGCAAGGGCCCCCAGTTTAGTCAAACCACCATCGCTTTCGAATGTGGTTCGATTATGTTTTGTAAGTGATTAACAAAGTAAGGGTTGAATTGAAGTGTATTCACAAGGTATGATGGATGCAATGATATTCTCTCGCAATTTCGTCCTCCGCTCCCTTGCATGCTCCATCGGTGACTATCTAATTTTGATTTTAGGTCTTGAAATTTTAGTTCAGTTCGTCTTCCAAATGTTAATTTAATCCAGCCTATAGTTGGCCCATTAGTAAGGACTCGGACTCATGATAATGACCACTGATGACTAGGGTCTGGATGTGGTTCAATTTCATTTCCAACTAGTAAATAAGGATATATGAATGGATCAGCGATGCAATTACATACTACAATATTGGATTACAGATTGCGAGTTTTGTTGACATTTTGTATATGGTCGATGAATACAATCCATTATTTTGTCCTTAGTTTTGGCAGTTTTCGTAGTTCCAAATGCTTTCTGTAAAGAATCAATCACGGCGTAATAATTGACATATTGCATGGATCATGTGGACGGGATTTTTTTGTTCCTAGTTTAAGGAAATATGAAAGGATCAGTGAAACGGAAGAAAGTGCATACTACCATATTGGGATACAGAATGCAAATATTGTTGACTTCCTGTATGTGCACTTCAAACACTGAAGGGAAACAGATTGATTATATGCTAATAAACAGCATAATTTATTTTTATTGATCTTAACTTCGTAAAGTCCATAGCAATCGATGCATTGATATCATAGAAATCGTGGTTAAACTTGAAACTCGGTGAAACTTGCCTTCTTTTTAGTCAGCATCCATAAACAATAATATTAGACTGTAATTATTCAATAATACCTAATCCAAAATAAAAAAATAGTATTTGATATTCCCCTTACTTTTAACGAAGAACTTGATTTACCTCTTTTATACTTTTTTTACATATGGGAGGAATTTCTGTAATGTACGTCATGATTATGTTTACTTAGGATAGTCGAATTTTGTGCTAGTTATTTGATATCGCTCTGGTCCACAAACTCATGGCCATTTAGGTTAATTCCAATATTTGAAATGGCGTCCAAATCCCTTTCACAATCCCCTGATGTCACGGTATTGTGGCATATGGTGCCTATATTTAAATGACCCAATGAACGTACATGGGTGTAATTCCATGCTTTTAAATGGCCTGATGTGTGTTCATGTGCATAGCTTCATACTTTTAAATGGCTTAACGTGCGTCCGTCCATGTACATATACCTACAGTATTTCTCGAGGAAGATGTAACTGTTTGATGCCGTTGATAACGGTGTATAATCCTACGCTTACGGGGATGGAATTGGTTCCATTACAGCAGACTGGAGAAATCACCGATCTATTTTTTTGGCTATATCTGTTAGAGAAGTCGTTGGATATGACAGCACGGTCACCATCGACAACTTCGAAACTGTCAGAAAGAAAAAAATATTTTGTTCAGATTTTAGTCATTCAGCGATTGTAGTGGAGGTGACTCCAATCTAATCAGCATTTTTCTTTGACCCACTCGACCTATTTGGGAGCTCTTTTTGCATTATCTGCTGTCACGATCCAAATTACTATTGGCCGAATACTATTCAATTAATTGCAATTAATTACTCTAGGCGTGCGATCAAATTTATACAAAATAACCTTTATTTGACCAACGTAATCTCAATATGGCCCCTTGTCATTGAACCAATGGGTCTTTCTGCCTGTTTGCTCACGCTAAGCATTTGCATCTTGTCAGTCAGAGCCAGATTTTACACCATGTTCTGATGCGTATTCCCATTGTACTTTATTTTATAATATATAACTATGAAGAGGATTCTATAGATCAGTTTGCATCAATTGTGTAATAGCAGCCTCATCATGAATCTTCCAAGCATGGATATAATCTACGCTGAAATGCAGATCCCCTTGTTAAATGTTGCAATTTGCCGATTTCTTTAACTTGAATTCCCAATCCAACTTTTTTTCAACATATTCACACTTGTGCACATTAATATTATGAAACGTTCTTTTACACGAAATGCAAAATATATAATGCAGTATTTCCATTTCCATTTGAGGTTCAAATCTGACTTTTATCAATTTTAGTAATTAATTTATCCATCCATTTCTGAAAGGAACCCTCAATTGTGATAAGAAACATTTTTATCACTAGCATATTGTTACTTAAATTTGATGATTTGAGGACAAATAATATCATTTTTACATTTATTTAAAGCTTCTGTTAATAAAAGTCTGAAATCTGATATTGTTCTCATAAAGATCATTATATCCTTAAATAGCAGATGAAACTGTGTAGGAGTTATATTTAGCTGTTGCGTTATTTCTATTCCAAAGAAAGGCTCAATGAATGTAGTAATTCGAACTTTTTCAAAGACACATGGATTGAACTCCCACTTTATAGATATAGAATTGCTGACTAAATGTTGTTGCTATAGTTGATTCATCATCAGCTCCGCTGGAACAAGTATTATCCTGTGTAGCCATCATAAGTAAGTAGAATTATAAGATTAATTATGCACTATACGATAATTTGGCTATCACTTCGCTTCACTCTTGATGTCTACGTAAGTAGTCTAGTGATTCGTCAATTATATTACGTAGCACAATTTTTTATGCATATCAGCATGCCAGATTGAATGTTTTATTATTTTGGTTAAGTGATAAAACTGCGCAAATGATATTGTACTAATTACTTTATATGCATAGCTCGAGCGTAGTTCAATACATGATCATACTCACAAATGAAATCGAGTTTCTGGTTCTGAGTTGACTAATAGTAAAGTTAGTTTTCGCTTCAGCTTGAGTCAATTTAGGTACCATTTTATTATAGCCACGATCAAAATTTGGATTATATCGCCCGACTGTATTTGATGCTTGTATTTGCAATTTTGATACCACTAATGGTAAATGACAGACATACAAGATTTTTCGGAGGAAACTCAAAAAAATCGCGGATTGTAATGTAAAAAATCCTCCGACAACAAATAATTGATGAGCTCATCCGCTCTCTGTTGTTGTGTGTATGCGGTCGATGGGGGCGGTGGAGGGTCTCTCCCGTTGCTGAGGGGAGATCTTTGGAGAAGATTAGCAGGCCAAATCGGCGTCCTGTTCACAACCGGGATTATTCGAACTACACGCTCAACTTGGAACTCAATTTTAGGGAAATTGATGTCCTTGTCCTGTGGGAATTCGTGTCGACCGTCACACTGCTTTCACCGAACTCCAATGGCGTAACTTTGTAGTCTTCCGGTGTAGTCTCTGTCACAGACACCCTCAAACACGCTCAAACCTGTTGCCTGCCATACTAGATTGATCGGCGATCCTAATGTATGTACCCCGAGGTGGCTTCAATCTTAAACCGGTGTTTACAATATTCATAGCCAAAGGCTCCAAATGCACAGTCTCAGAGCTACAAAATTATTATGTTTATTAAGGTAATATTTTAAAATCAAAATTTAAATTTAAAAAAAAACAAAAAAAAACCTTACCAATATAAATCGTATCCTCAGCGTCTGCACTACCTCTAGTGGGCAGTACAACACTTGCAGAAATTTTCTCAACATAAAGAATATTTTTTATCGTTATCCATTTTAAACTGCGGCACAGTTTTGGAGACTGGAATTATTTTGGATTATAGAATTGAAAGTTTGTAGCAACTGCTGAGCGTTTATTCCCATGTCTGGCCACTTTGCCACCAAGAAAAATATTAAGCCAGGAATGTCCCTGCGCATGTTCATATTAAGGAAAATTGATGGCATAGACCTTCGAATATGAATCATGGGAGGATAGTTCTCACTAACCGTCCTGTATATCTCCATATGTTCCCTAGGGCATATGGGTCTTACTGCATGCATTTGCTCGTTGAGTCTGTGGATGCATGCAACACTCAACATTTGCACTTTTTCTGTAGGTGCAAAATCTTGATAGTACTTTATAAGTTTTTGCAAAAGCTCCAACACCTCCATATTTAATGTAAAGGTAATGTATTGCATAGCAGAACATGTCTTGGGTCTGCGTGCAATACACACCATCTCTAGATCTTCTCGAAACCAATACTTAATTCTGTTCCAGTCATCGTAATATTTAAAATTTGCGTCATAAATTTCAGTATGACTGTATTTCAACAAGTCATTTTTGTTCATATGAGGGATACAGCATCCCTCTAAATCCTGCTTTATGTTCAGAAGATGGTAACATGTGACAGTAGGGTGTCTATGATGACAGTAATTCTGCACCACTACATCAGCCCCAAAAACTACAGCGCTTACCCCTGATGCAATACCAATTGATCTACTACTATGTGCAGTAGCAGTACCTTGATCAAGGTCTATTACAAGAATATCGTTTTCCATTTTGTCCTTTTTTACATCAGCAGCAGGAATGGCTTTTGCACCCCGCTTTGTACGTTTTCCTAGAGGCATATCATCCTCCTCATCATCGTCATATGAATTCAAGTTCCTCAACGTCTTGGGATGAAAGTACATAGACGCTGTTAAATCGGTTCCAATAAACCTTGAAGGAAATTTCGGCCAATTAATTAGAAAGAGGATGCCCTCCTTCCACTCGGTAGCATTTTGTTTCCAACAAGGATTCGTTGAGATTTCTCCATGACCGCTTTTGCAAGCAATGCACAGGATCTGTCAATTAAATTATTGTAATTATTTAGACAAAGTTTGCATACATGTACATGAGAACCTTTTTAATTAAATGCAAATTTAGCACATGGGCCGTCTTCCTACGTGAAGTCCACACCTAGAATGCTTGAGGCATACACCTTTATTAGTGTGTATAGACCTCTGGCTTCTGGCTGACATGGTGAATGATTGCATGCAACTGTTGTTGGATTGCATGTTGTTGGATCCCAGTCTGAACCGGATTAGATATGCTTTCCAATTTTCATGTCCTTAGATGGAACTATAAATCCTGTCTTTGGCTCGCATTTGAATCCAATACATCCAGAAACTGCTTTCCTGCAGTAATTAGGCTTGTGATGCACAATTCCTTGAGCATTTTACTCTGAAGGCAGATAGATAACATGCTTACCAACAGGCATACAGGTTTTAAAATTTTCTAGGGTGATCCCACCCTGTGAATATAACGTTATCAAAAAGTAGAAATATTCATGGACCGGAGGTTTGTCTCGATCCACTTTTAAATGTGGGCACATATAGGTTATCGGCAGTCTTGTTACTGCATCATAATGTATGAGAGGCTGTGGACCTTCTAGCCTGTTGATGAACTTAATATAGAACAAACAACATCCAGGCCTTGGAACACGATGTTGAGATTGGAGCTGATTGCCCCATGTTTCCACTAGAGAGTCGAACTCAGACATTTTGCAGCACTTTTGTAGAATTTAACCTCTCTTGAAATTCAAAACACCTACTACCTCTGTCTCGAAAGTTCATCTTGGTAATAATGCCTCTTGTCGAGATTATTATTCCCAACATTTCGAATTACATACATTGGAGGATTAGTTTCCAGAACTTTTGCTACAGTATGTGCTTCCCTATTGTAGCGTTGAAGATATCCCTTCTTGAAGATTCTGGTTATAGTTGGTAATTGTAGAAGACCCTACGTTAGACGAACTGTCACCGTTTTCGATTTCGGGATCCTTGTGGCAATTTTTGCGAGAATAAAATATTTGACATCCTGTGATTGAAACATGGGGCCGGTCAGTCAGTAATGTCTGGTCGGATTTGTGAATGGTTTGTAAACAACCACACAATACCACGTTTTTTTTAAATGTCACCAGTTGTAGTGCACAAGGTGATTAAAATAGGAGGGTTTGAATTGATGTGTATTCGCAAGGTATGCTGGATGCATCATAATTTAAATTCCATGCATAAATACACTCACTATATGTATATACAACTGGTGAATTTGCCTGTGACGGAAATCAAATGAAAACTGAAAATTAACCTAGAAAAATAAAATTTCATGATGTTCGTAGGTTAACAGTTTATCTTGAATAGTGTTGCAATATACAAAACAATAAATTAGGGAAAATGAGGAATAAAAAGGTATATTTTTTTTGGATTTTCTGTGCGCATATATTCACTTTATTTCCATATGCTGACAAAAATGTAATTGTACTAGCTAGCAAGTTAAGCCAATCCAGGTTTTTGTCAAGCTCATCCCATTCGAAGTGGACGAAACTCCAAAGGAATATCAAGGAGTTCCAAGTTGGTCAACTTTGGGTGAACTATTCCAGCTTCCATCGCCAATGTTGGAAAGTTCATTAGTAACAAAAGCACAGTCTCAATAATGCGAAGGTCTTTAAAGCAAATACGAAAAATTATGATCTATAGGGTCGCATATTTATTTAAAGGACCCATTCCGGAGCAATATGTCTACTATTGCAATAACAATTTTAAAATTTGAATTTTGCTCTGCATTTCCGAGCATAGCTCAATGGGAGAGTTCATTCATCAATGTTATCACGAATCTCGGCCTAGAATATAATAATCATAATATTTTATTAGACACTCCCGCATTAGTTTCGACTTTTAGGAGCGGACACTTGACCCAACCAGCTTACATGCATTTGCAGGTAGGATTCATTTCATTGCACAAAAACGAGGTAGCTGTCGATAAAAAAGTAAGATTACATTTCAATTACAATCCAATACATTTCAAGTTAAACAAATTCGGATCCTTCTGTATCTTTTATTTGCAATCATTCTCGCCATCAGCCCCGCAAGTTCCTTCTTTTTTCTTCTTTCCCACGTCCTCTGTGAACAGGGTTAATGAATGTTTAACTGGAGCGTTTTCACGCACGAATATGCTATTTTGGTCCTCCTCAACAATATCCCACTGCTTATCCCTATTTTCCCAGCTATCCAGTTGTGGTTTTGAGTTCTGACGCCCCTCTTCCCCTTCCTCGGCCCTTCGCGCTCTATTTGGCGTTGATATCCATTAGCGTCACTGCATCTGCTGCTCCATGCTCCTTCCACCGTTCCAAACTATCACTCATAGCGGGAGTCGACTCCTGCGCTGCGCCTTCCCAGTCGCAAATTTGTAAATCGAGATGAGTTACTCCAAGATTTTACCCTGCAGAGGAGTCACTTCAGCACGAGGACAAAACAAGGCTAGATGCATAAATACTAATGTATTGTAAATCCACTACTATTCGTGATTTTTGCATTTTTTTTTTTAGATTTGCAAACACAGATTTTATAGAGACAGAATGGCAAGGTAATGGTCTCGAATCAAACTTTAAGAATATTAGGGCTCGTAAATTTGGCCGGCAAGGTGGGCCCTCTCCCGCCTAGATTCTGGAGAGGGTTGGATGGAGAGTATGAACATTTATTATCAACAGACGGCTTGAATTGATATGCATTCGCAAGGTATGCCGGATGCTATGTAAGGAAATATAGAAACTATATGAATTATTGTCTTATTATACATGGAAATTTAATAGGAAGGACAGATCGTTCCAAACTACTAATGTCCCTCCGTGATGATGACGAGAACGTCATCCAGACAAAACCCGGAGGTGATAAGTTTGGCCCATTCGAGACAAGTATATGGAGTTAGCAATGCTATTTATATTTAACATGTAATTGTCACCAAATGACATAATTTAGTTGATGATGGGACAAAGTGTTCTTGTTCATCTTTTGTTCTGATCATGGACCAGAAGCCAAATCTTCTTTTTTTTGCAAGTGTGGATTTTTTTTGTAAGTGTGAAGATGAATTACTTTTGGCCTGGTAATTAAGAGGTTGCATGTGATGAACTGCATAATTCAACTTTTACTATTGGAATATTTGACTTTGATAGTAAAAACTAATTTTTCGTAAAACCGTATTGCAGTTACGGGTTGGAGATTAGGCTCTTATCGTAAATGAAGTAGAATGATAATATTCCGGTGGAATCCCAGTAAAGAGGAATATTCGAGCAACAATGTATAAACAAACAGGTTGGGCCCAATAGATCACCCAAATTTGGTAAATCCTATTAAAGAATAGTGGCGATTGGAACTTTTTTAAACGGTTTTAAATCTCCTCATCCTATGCCTTACCTTTCGAATATTGAATTATTATAAATAAAATTATTCTGCGATCCGGAATTAGTGTTTTTAACGAATGGACTTTGGTATGATTTGGCTATCGGCACTAGGCATTTTGTTACAGTTGGGGAGATAATGTGATTAAGATTAAGTTAATTGCTAGGATATAATTAAGTTGATTAGTTTAAGTAATCATCGTGAACTTAGAAGGCATTTTGTAAATGTAATTTTAGAATGTTTTTGTTTATTTGCTATATATTTACATGAACCATAATAATCATGGTGACAAAGGGAATTTTAATCATTTTTACTAATGTTTAATATTAAATGATGATGGCATGAATAAAAATCAATCCGATACGAAAAAATTCGAAACATTCTCCGTCCTTGATTTGGAATATGGCTATCGTTTTCTGCTCTAGACGGACATCAGCACAGTTCAATAATCATACTAGTGCTCCAATAAGGTTTCCAATGATAAACCATTTCCTCTCTTACCATTTAAATGTGTGTACAGCTATTTTTGTTACAATAAAACACAAATGACATTATTAATCTCTATCTTGATAGCATGCGATTTCCAAAATTCATTATTAAATCAAAATACTTCACTGCTAAAAATATTTATGTTCCAGCATATCTCAAAAACTGGGCAAAAGTCATTTACCCTAATTTCATCTTTCAAATAGCATAAAAAAGTTGGCGAAGAGGAGGAACATCCACATATCACCCATGAAGCTAATCCCAAACCACCCGTAATCTTTTTACATGAATATTGCCCTGGATTTAATTGTATGCTGGATTTAAAAGGGCGATATGAATGCATCACTCCCACATCACATTCATATAATTTTTTCTGCCATATGGCATCGCATCAATCTTCTCTTCTTTATTCTTAGCTTTGTAGTTTGCTGCATATTCAAAGCAATCTGGAATCCTTAGATCACTAACTAAAAATCCCTTGCATTCATCAGCCATCAACTTACAAACTTATAGCATGAGAACATCTCACCATCATAAATTAACTGAAGAAAAGGAGTATTCAGTTTTTTAAATCATGACTCATCATTATTCCCACAATCATAATGCCTTCGCCGGTAAGTTGGGTTGTTCAATTTCAGTTCTCTCACCCCGTCAAGATGTGATTCTGGTAATCGCTCGGAGCAATCCCGATCCGACAATGAGATTCTAAAGGTAAGACGGAATTGAAATGGGAGCTGAAGAATGAGAGAAAAAAAATGTTCAGTTTGTAATGACAATGACAAGCAAAAATTAAAAAGAACGTTGAATAGTTTTTTTTCAGCAGGTGGACATAATGATATAAAGCAGTACAACAGCTTTAAAAAAGTTATTTCTATCTAAAAATGAAAGAGATGACGCAGCATTATATTCTTTGCTATTATTTATGAGAAGAAATTCTTCTGAAGAATGATAATTTAGATTCTTAAGCAACAAAATGATGCATATGGATTGAGGATTGCTGTCGCTACCTGGATTCCTGTGCGAATATGCTGAGAATGAAGTGAGTCTTTTGTTGATTTTTTTTGGGATGTTTGGATTTTTGTCAAGTCATCTTCTAGAGACGCATCAAGGCATCAACCTGTGGGTGGAGGTGACTTTGGGGCTGTTAGCGTTTGCTCAGTTGCGCAGTGCATAGGGAAGGAGACGGATTATGGCTCACGTCATGAGCTGCATCGGGGATTAAATCAAAGCTATCCCAGTTAGAGTGTCGAGATTTTAAATTTTTGAATTTGTGGCAAGAAGTGTTTGCGTGCGGTAAATTGCTTCCTAAATTATTTTCAGCTAATAAACACAAAAATTAAAAATATTGTGATGTTTATTTTTGTCAAATTCTTTCTTTTTCCAATATCGTTTCTTTACATTTCTTTTCTTTTCGTTATGAGCTTTCAGTTCGTTTTTAATAACTTCCATAAGCATAGGACATAATTTTGATATTTGTTTTATTTTTGTTTGTTTTAGATTATCAAAGACCTTGCTCAGCTCGAAAATAAATGGAGATGACTTCACATTGCACTTTGCACTCCGCTGGATGCATATATATGAATCGAGCAACTTCTACTCTAATTTAATATTCATCACATCATGACTGGTGTAAGAAAGGAAAATTACTTAGAAATTGAATTCTCTAACAGCTTAGCCGTGTCGGTCACCCATTTCGTTGCCATTCGGTTACATAGATTTTTTTTGCTTTTCAGAAATGGGCTGAGGGAGGAGGAGAATGGAGTATTTGGGAATGGAGTACTGAAATATATTTCCGGTCCGGAACCGAAATCAAGAATTCCATTTTTGATTTGGCTTGAACTGACTGTAACCTTAAGCATTTTTAAGTGGTAATATGTGTCAAAATTGACTGCACTTTATATAATTAATTTTGATTTCAGTGTTTTAATGAGGTTCATATATTTATATAGGGACCAAATTGGAAAAAAACGTGCCTTCCTGCAGCGATCCTGCCAAACGGGAGAAATGGGAAAACTGCGGAAATCATCAATGACAATATTCCTCGACAAAGTAAAACCTATCTGGCAACATTTAGCATTTCACAGATCCATACTTGATCCTTACCAGGATGAACATTTGAGGAAGGAAGAAAATCAAATTAAGGACATCGTGGTCAGGTCAGAGAGGATGGATTTTAGATTTAGTAGTTAAGAGAGATGATGCAATGGAATATAGTTAATAGTTTTCATATTCTTATGATTAGCAGTTTTAAGGCATGTTATGAAAATTCACCAAAATCAACGATCTGGATAATATGATAAATATGGTAGAAATTCACACAAGACAACACTAGCCTAGATAATTTCAAACAACACTTTTAAAGTTACAAGGGAAGCAAATTAAGACAAACGAACATAATATATTGATATGGGTAGGTAGTTTTATAACACCAATCCCATAAAATAACCAATTTGGTAATAATCATTTATCAGGCATCTTGATATGCCTAAACGTATATACGTGACTATTGCCATTAAAGAACACAATTTCATATTGGTTTTGCTTGTTTTAATCACAAATCACAAATTGCAGCAGAGTTTGACAATGCAATGATTGATTCCAGTTGTTACCTTGCAAATACTTTATGGAAACTAATTAGCTAATTGTGACGATTTCATATACGACTTGGAGTGATAGTCAAAATGTTTTTATAATGCGCACCTGCAGCAACCATGTAAGTTGTCTGAGGCAAGAATTAATCTTCATATTGCTAAAATGAATATATGGTATTTAGTTGCCAGTTTTGTTGCTGATACTATTTCTTGCATCAGCCGTAAGAAAAAATGAAAACAAAAACGTTGTACAAAAATATTTTCGTTGACACAGGAGTAGTCAACGAATAGGATCCGTCCTTTGTGCATTGCGCCTTGTTTGTTTATTTGGCAAGTTGGCCATGTAAAATAATGTAAAAGGGGACAAGGGATGGGGTGCGCAACGGCACATATATTTATGCCCGTGATAGTAAATGCCAAACGGGAACTGCGCATATTTTTCAATGAACTCGGTTATTTAATTAATTATCATTATCACTGGTTCTATAAGTAATGTAAATGCACACATAACTCTGAGATGATCTACACAAAGGAATTAAAGGCTTTTCTTCTGATATGATTAAGATGATTAGATATTCACACGTAATATGCCATGCACTAATTAGGGGCCTAATGTGCATATGCCTGCCATTTTTTCATTTTTGCTTCTCATTGTTGTAATGAGGACAGCGCCACTGATTAATGAAATATCTGTATTTCCAATCAAAACGTTTCAAAATGAGACTGTTCATTTTTTATCCTCTTGCTAGTTATTTATGCACTACGGCATGCAAGCAGTTTTTAAACTGCATGCAATGTACGAGCGTATCTTGTCAGATTATTTTATACCACAATAAAAGCACAATTTGCACGAAAGGATTGACTGACGATCGTGACGTCGCCTTTACTGCCCGAAACCCAAAGCACCGTTCAATTTTCAACAGAATTGCTTCAGGTATCGAAAATATGCAGTGTCATGTAATTAATTGAACAAAAAAAGATTAGATGTGAGAATAGATAATTTTTTTCAAGCTTTAAAGCCAGAGCAAGCAAAGATCAGCACCATCCCTCCTAAGAGAGAATATTTTCCTCCACAGCTTCTACCATTCGGGATATCTACGTTAGTGATACCGAATATTTTGAAGGGCAAAGTGAGACCGTTTCTTAAAAACCAAAGGAGTAAATCACTACGCCTCATTTTCAGTTTAAAGAAGCCAGCCGACAGAAAGGTCAAAGGTCATCTTCTCCATACCTCCAATATTACGGATGGGCTCATTGGGTCAACGTTCACTCAATCCAACCCTCCGTATTTCGTTTTATGCAAATATATGTACATTCGTCATACATAACATCGTCACGGTAACTACTATTTGATGTTAGCGGTCCTGAAGGCATGAGTTTCGCACCTGTGAGTTCCGGTGAACAATGGTCACTCCCGAAAGACACATCACTCATGATGTTTAACTTATCTATATTAATATATATTTATTGCCGACATCTTATTTAGAAGTGCGCAATTGGCAAAAAGTCCTCGACTTTTAGATGACAAA
This sequence comes from Pseudosinella alba, assembly GCA_034700485.1. NCBI lineage: Eukaryota > Metazoa > Arthropoda > Collembola > Entomobryomorpha > Entomobryidae > Pseudosinella > Pseudosinella alba. The sequence goes on from JAQIXQ010000761.1 coordinate 20,053, forward strand.
AGGGAACACTGGCCCCTGGTCCTGTTGCAAGGTGCATGCCAAAAGCAAAGTGAAAGTTGTATTTTAATGTGCAACATTGTATGCTGCTCCAATACATCTTGCCTGGTGAAAATATATAGCTACATAAAATGTAGATGATGAAAGCAATTAGCGAGAGGGATCGTGATTGGGATTAGAATTGCCCTTCTTCACTTTCATCCTGATCCCTTTTAGCTAAAAGCGAGCATAATAAAGCTGGATTTGATCAGAACCGTCATTTGGCTGCTAAAGGCATCCAGGGATTCTTGCACGAGCCTTTTCCGCACTGCCAAGTTGAGAAACGTGTTTTTACTTCATTTTTAAAGGATGGTTTTAAAGGGGGTAGTTCTGGCGGCATTCCTAAATTGACTTATATACAGCCGCAAAATGTCCACCACACCGCACCGTTGAAACCGGAACTAAAATAAACTTTTAATAAATTAAAAAAAAAGAATAATAAATTATCCTCATTGCAAGAAATTCGAACGCACCCAAAGATGTCAATGCCTGGAAATGTGTTCCAGTAAATGGCATCTGCGAATTTTGGAAGAGTATTTTGACCAGCCATTAGCCAAGTAGGGACACTTGTAGAAGTTTTGGCAAACGACCACGGGAATAGGATTAAATTGGACTCTGCTATAAATGCTAAACCCGATATGCATGCTTTATTGCTGTGATGTTAGATAATGTCAATGATTGGAGGAAGAGGTGCAGCAGGTGACCAGAAGTGAAGGTTGTTGAGTTTGGATTTCGGTTCACCACTGGTTCACTGATGACTTGCTAAATTCCATTACGTTATAATCTAGAATCTCCATGTGGAGTGATCCCTTACTGTCACACTTTCAGGTACATATGGCAAGTAATTTTGATTAATTTCTCGATAAAGTGGAGGGCGATTAGAAGTGTCATGTGAATGTGATAATAGTATTAATTATGATATATAACATACTATCCAATTCTTCAAATGTATGAATTTCGGAATCAAAATGCAACCCTGTCATGGGACTTTCATATGGGATTTAACATGGTCGATTTAGCATTTAACGACTGCACTTTTAATGCTGGCATTTCTCTTCCCTGTAGAAAAGGTAATCTCTGTGAAGTCTTCTGTGAATCGTCAGGTTAGAAACGGACGGAGTATTTTTTGTAAATAGTAAAATATGGAAATTCTATACATATTTAACGCTCACCAGCATGTGTAGTTTTCCTTTCGGGAATAGACAGGAGCTACATATCCGTTTACCCCTTTAATCGCATCCTCCACTGGGATTGGCCTAATCAGATTCAAGTCCTCTCCCAATATTTGCCATCTATAATTAGATTATGCGGGGGGAGGCAGGGTAGCGTGGCTGCTAAGGTGTAGGAGTGGCTCGAATGAGGTCTGGGGTTCTACTCCAGGCGGGTCGGTTTTTTTCCAATTCAACAGCGTTCTCTTCTATCATGTTGCTTCGTAGTTGGAGTTGTTCCCCACACCCCACTTCGGTCTCCTG
>JAQIXQ010000762.1:0-21531 GCA_034700485.1 Pseudosinella alba
GCAGTGTAAATATAATTAAAAGAATAGATATATGCAAGTGAGGCTTTATAGCAAGAGATAAATCAACCACCTTCATACAATAGGTAACCTTCATTGGAAATGCCGAACATATTTGGACATATTTTCTGACACTTTAGCACTTTCCTAACATGCGAAAAATGCTCATTCATATAGGTAGTAAAAGTACACAGGTACTTAATACAGAAGATTTCATTGATAAATAGGAATTTACGTTGCAGCAGCAGTGCGAAAATACTACTTATTAGAAATGAGTCAAGTTATCAAAATAAAAGGAAAATTAAAAACCAAGCAAGAAACTAAAAATATTAATCGTAAGTTAGTAAAGAGGATCGTAGACTCAAACAGGTGCCTTATTCCATTTTCCAAGAATGCATACTTCCAGGAACTAGCATTCGTATAAAAATACGACGCATTTTGACCTTGAGCTCGTCAGTATGGCAGCAGCATATCATGCAATTTTACAATAATAAACCAATAAGAAATTAAAATTTAATGTTGTTAAAAAAAACTGTTCAGCGTGCATAGTACATGCAGTTTTGTTATAGTGTCAGTTAGCTTGGAAAGTAAATGAGAGTTACTGAAAAGGGTGGATCCAACTTATCCTCCGCATAAAGTCCTCACTTACCCAGCATACCTCAGCGTATTCATAGCTTTCATGAATGGATTGTTCTTCCGTCCCACTTCCGGAGTGATTTTAGCATCTCCGTGCATATGAGATGCCAAAGACTGCGCAGTATTTCCCGTGTACACTGAATCCAAACTAAGGGTGCTGTCACTCAAGTTCCTTGCCCCCAGCCCAGGCTTCATCACACCCAACGGGGTTGCATTCACAAGGGCCCTTAGGAAGTTTTCATGCTCAACATGAGCCGTGGCATCAGTTACACCTGCAGTTGCCGCATGAGGATGTCCTTTGAAAAACGCCATGAGTCCTTTTGAATTGAAGGCTGCCCCGCGGATGAGCAAAGCCCTGGTCCTTGGATGACGCCAAGTAATCACTGGGAATCTGCCACTTCGATAACAGCGTGCCACTTTCTTCATACTTTCATCATTGATCAGATTTGGCACGACCACCAAAGCTGGATAAGATCTGCACATGCCGTATGTGGAATTGGCGAAGGAAATCCGGAAGGACTCTGCCTTTTGCAAGATGGAGGAGGCAGATGAGCTGGTAGACTTCGGTAGGAGGATTCCCAATCCAATTCGTTTCCAATCTTTGTAGTAGGTCCGCTCCATCATGCGCTCCATGCTCTTGGAGTCATTGGTAACACTGTGGTGCAATAATGAAGACACTGAGGCTGTGGGAAAGTCTTCCTCGGAAAGGGACAAGTCATCCCCATCCTGATTATCCATTCCCCTTGAGGGTGGGCTCAGTTTGTTGGGGGAAGTGGGCATCCCACCCATATTATACTTTGTGCTTGCTGGTAAGGTCCCGGCGTTGCTCCCCTGGGCCCAAGTTCTTAACACGTACTTCTGTCTTTTTGAGTGCTTTGTCTTGATACCAGCCTTTTTTGCTGTCATTTGAATGGCCTTCTTGGTGAAACCCTTGATGGTGGTACTCTTGTCTTTTGCAGTGCTCAACGGCGTGATTGTATTGTAGAGCTGTCCAACAAATGCGAAATAGTGGAAAATGTCGTTGGGATGACGGTACTTGTGCAAGGCCTTCCGGAACGTTTCAATGCTCTCACTACTCACTTCCTCGTCAAATGCCAGCTTCATCAACTGGAATGTTGCCGAGCGTAGTTGCAATCCATCTTGCAAAAGCTGATCCAAATGTGCAAGATACTGAACAGTGATCCGTTTCTCCTTTGTGAGGGAAGCGACGGGGAAGGATCGGACAACCTGTTGTTCGCAGGCATAAGGGTCACACGGAGTTCCTCGAAAGATGAGTCGATAGTTGGTAAAGAACAGGGCACCTTCTGCAGGCAAGATGACGGGTCCGCCAAAGGCATCGTCCCTCTCATCCGGAAGGAGGTAGACTCGAAGACTGTCCATCACCAACTGCTCACCAGGTACTAAGAAAGGTGTTGGGATTCTCGGCTTCTGCACTGGCGGAAGTCGCTTTGTCTCCTTGTATACATTGTCACACTCCTCCAGATGCATATCAACGCAGGTGCTGACAAAGTTGTGGGTTCTCCGAATGTACTCCTCCGTTACTCCTCCCTCCGTACAGACTTTGTCTATAAATCGAACAATGAACCGTTTCACTGGGGCACCAGCTTCTGCATAGGCGTCGTGATCTTCGAATCCGGACTCCCCTCCAATGCTATCACTTTCAGCCATGCTGGTAATATTGCTTGATCGCTCTTCATCCTGTCCATGGTGTCCATGCGTGGTTCTTTCTACGTGGCGACGAGTTGGAGTATCCAAAGGAACCAGCATATAAGTCATTCTACTGATGAAATGCACCGCCTGTGCGACAATGGTCGACTCCTCGATGGAAACATGAGATTTTAATTTGTCTTGACTCATCCCAGTAGTAACTCGAAACTGTTCCGCAGCAATCTCAAGGGCAGAATACTCAGAGGGCTGAGGAGACACCTGAGGAGAGCCGGGAGGAACAGGGATTGTCGAGTCGGTTGGAATTGGAGGCGGTGGCCCCAGTGGGGGATAGGTCGGAGATGGCGATTGATTCTTTTCATTTAGTTGCTCTCGACGCTCAATAGCCTCCCTTTGTTCAATCACTGACAAGCTACTTCGAAGTGGGGGTGGCCTTGGAGGGGTGCTTCCCACGTGATGATAGCCACCACTGTCGATTCTTGGTATGTCCCTTCCCCCAAGTCCGGACTCGTGCAGGTAAGGATTACTGTTGTTGGGGATGGTGCCATTAAATGAGTTCCTAGCTGTTACAGAGTGATGCTCATTCTTTAGTTTCACCATATTGTTGTTCAAAATGTTGTTGGTGTTGTTCGCGTTCCCATTATTATTCAAATTGCTTGCACTGGTGGTGCTCCTCAGCATTGAAGCTTGATGATTCTGTTCAGAGATGCTGAGTCTGCTGGTGCCATTGTTGATGGGTGGTCCGATTTGAGTATTTCCACTGGAAAATGAGTTTGCGTCGGGTGAGGGGAGATATAACTTCTTGATCTCCTTTTCCACTTCCGTGTAAAAGACGGCTTCCCAAAACTGTTGATTCTTCCAAACTGAGTGCTCCTGGATCATTGTGTAGGCAAACTGCTTAACATTCGAAGACAGCTTCCGATAGAAATCACAAGCCAAGGGAAGAATGGCAGCTGCAACCCCATGTTCGTCCATGACCCCAACATCCTGTAATGCACAATGCATTAGCTTGACTATCATATCAAACTGCTGTGCGTTGAGGAGGGGCTTGGCCCCGTAGATGTGATTCTTCAGTTCTTGACACAAGGCTAGTTTGGCAGTGTGGTTTTTCAGGGCTCTTGTCACGGCGTGGAAAGTTTTTCGAGCATCTGAAATCTTATTCTCGAAGATGCACTCGACGCAGTTGCGCAAGACCTCCAGTCGTCGTGCTGAGTTATCCACAAGATGCTGATGACGGATGTCCAGGAGCTCCAAACACTTGGGGCCCATTTGGACCAATCTGGGATGCAACACTTTTGAAACGCCAGAGGGATAACGGGAGCCACCCTGGGTGGAACTTGAATGCTTCGCTACCCCTTCCTTGATAACTTGTGTAACTGTTGCCGGATCTAGCTGAGGGAATGCTGGGGTGTGAATACGCAAATGGGCCCCATCTGGAGGCTTGATGATCTTTGGAACGTACGGGGTTGGACTAGGATTCTCATTTTGGAGAAGTAACAGTGCCAGCTCTTGAATGTGAGAGAGAACCAGCTTGGGATCTTCTGCTTCCTGCTTGAGTTGCTCCTCCAGATGACTGTACAAATCATCCCATATGTCACAAGGCCTCCATGGGTGTCCCCTCTCAGAAATGAACTGGTTGAAAACCATACAATCTAGTAACTTATTCACAAACTCATTGTCACACAGGCCCCTCTTCCCCAAGAACTTGGCTTTGTGAAAGGTGATGAAGGGTTTGGGATGAATACGGATTATTATTAGACAGCTCCGATAACCCTGGAAAAGTTGAGCAAACATGCGAAGAAACACGGCACGAATTTCCTTGTCCATTTGAGACTGACTGGAACATTTGATTGCCAGCGGTGGAAAGGCAAAATCTGCGGAGGCAAGTTCCGGATGCAACACCAGTGACAGTTGGTCCTGCATATGGGTCCACAACAGAGTTGGCAGGGTTGGGATGCTGATCTCATCAGGGACGGCGATGGAGCCCCCGTCCAAATCCGCTACTATCACATCCAACAAATCTGTGTACTCGTGCAGCTTGTGGCGAGCCGATGACAAGACCCCAATTATGAATGGGGTGGGAGAGCAGGCCACTTCCGTGATTGATGATGGTAGGATGGGCACATACACATGGGAGTACCGAAAAGGGAACATAAGGCACTGGAGGGCGTGGCACGCATCCGTCAGTCGGTTTATACATGATGAGTGAAACAATATCTTCTGCTCAGTCATCACAGCGCAAAACAAAATGAGAACATTATTGATTCCTAATTGCTGGAATAGATGTGCAACCACACTATTCGACACAGGGATTGAAGACACTAAGGGCATCTGCAAGGCTTGACGGTCCCCTCCGCCCAGACTGAAACGAACTTGTTGACCCCCGCACAAGGGGATGTGGACATGGCCCAGCAAATTCCCCACCAGGGTTTCCAGGGACACCCCAAGACTTTCTGAGTAAGCAGTGTAGATCGTCCCCAGACACTGACGAAATGTTTCGATCTGGTAGAGACGGGACATCAGCACAAGACATTTCGGTGCGTACATGACCATATGATGAGTGGAGGTAGTAGGACTGGAACTAGTTGTACTTGAAGGTGACTGACGAATGGGGGAGTAGGACTCTGTCGCATCCTCAAATCCCTCCTCCTGCTCGTCCACTGGTTTTGAAGGGGTCAGGGCAATGGCTTCATGGAAACTAAGGCAAGCACAGTAGAAGCGATTCCCAACCATGTCAGTGAGCACGGAGACGAAGTACTTCGGCTCCTCGCTTTCCAACGCCAGCCGCCACCCTTGGGGCTGGCAAAAGAGTTCAATTTCAGAGATGAATGAGACATCCTCCCAGTCTCGTACGGGGAACCTCTGGAGCACTATTCCCGAACCCAGGCCAGCCTTTTGAGAGTCTTCCCGGAAGCCCACCACCACGAAGTAGTCGGCCAGTCGCATGTACTGCTCCAGTTTCCCTGCCATGATTAATCTGTGAAAAATATATAACAACAAATCACAATTAAGTAATTATCCATAACCATCACCATCGCCAAACTCCAATCCACCTGCTGGAACTAAATGACAGCTGACACAATCACAATTCCCATAATCATTAAGTCCCACACTATATTTAATTTTTAACCACCGTGTCATTTAACTAACTATAAATATGTCCACTAACTAAACAGCTGATGACAGTCCCCACCGTCTTTCGTATTTAACAAACCAAGCTCAATTATTATATTAGCTCAATTAAAAAAATAACTTACTCGTTTCCTTCTTGGTTGTCGTCCACCACAACCTCCTCTCGCCTCTGACCTCTCCTCCAAACCCCACCTTCCCCCTCCCTAATCCCCCCTCCTTAAAACAATTACAACTCACTCCCCTTTTCACTTTTTGTCTTTATGCTCAGCTGTTCACTTTAATGAATCCCTCCCCAACACTTGACATTTGACCTCCAACCTCTCTCCCTCTCACAATTTAATTAACTTCACATTTGTCCCAATAAAAAATAGCAAAATCACACTAAAAATTTTCACTCCCCAAAAAACAACTACTCCTTTCTCCTATCTAATCAGCAGGAGGAACTCCATCATCCCCTCCACAATTTCCAATTGACAATGATTCCACCCCCACAACAATATCAAGATGATTATCACCACCACAAACACAACCACCACTCACTCCCCAGTCCAGTTAAAACTTTTAAATTACTTCTATCGTGCGATCGTGATTTGATTTGATTAGATCATCCTCATCCTCCTTCCATATCCCAGTTAGAAAAAAAAATTACATTACACTTTTGCATTTACTCATTCTATCTATGACTATGTCTATGTTATGAATTTATGTTGACTGACCAATGTGTATCTCTATCTGACCATATCATATCACGGATGATTCGAGTCGTTCGAGGAGTCCTCTTCTAAAAAAATTTTTTTTTGTAAGTGGTCACCAACAGGAGCATCAAGAGACCAGCAGGAACATCCCAAAAGAATAAAGAACAATTCCTCACACAAATAACCAGACAGACATTACACCAAAAGATCATCCCTTCTTCTGGGACTCTTCTCTCGGGCTCTTCATGATCATCCTCAAAAAAAAATCTGCTGAGATGAGATGATGATGATGACTAAACAACGAGAGAGAAGAGAAGTAGCCAGCTACATAACATATTACATACTTTTTTGAGCTGAATTGACAGAAAACTTGACGAAGATTTTCATTGCATTTTGGTTTTCGTAGATTTGGATTAGACATAACTTAAGACATTTTAGAGCTAGAGAGCCAGCTCAGCTTTTATTTAAAAGGATGGATCTCTCATCCTGATCATGTAATAAATGTCGGTGTGATGTGATGTCGATGAGCTGAGCTGGTTCAATTCCTCTCCCCAACAAAAATTCAATTCATTCAATGCAAGTAAATGTAAAATGTAATCCGTCTTCTTTTCAAATAAAAAAATCTGCCCAATTTGTGAAACTTTGCAATAGCAATGCAATGTTGAATGTGGATTGGATTGGGATTTGCATTGGATTTAAATGTTAAATCTCTCTCTATCTCTCCCTGCAGCTCATTTTACATGATGTTTTTTAAATGAAGAAATATGCATAGAAATAGATGGGAGAGAAAGAAAGAAAGAAAGGTGGATGAGCCATGATGATATTGATGATGAGCCGACGTTGAATGTTGAATTGAAGCAATGTTGAACACTGTTCATGTTTCATGTCATGATTCATGATATGATTATGTTGATATTGATGTTGATGCTCTTTAAAATGTTTTAAAGGCTGTTAACTTTGTCTGCTTTAACAAATTCCTTGAACACTGGCTATATGTCTTCTTAACAACTTTAATAGTATGGATAGGATAGGATGGGATATGCATTAGAGGGATAGGCATAGCTATCCTTCTAATGTTTATAAAGTTTACGATGTGATATGATATGATATGATATTGATATGGTCGTCGAAATGTTACAAACTTACAAACTTACAAGTATCCTTAAAGCCCCTTTAAAAGCCATTGATAAGTTGGTGGATTGGGTGGTGTCTGACTGTTTGCAGCGCTAACTTTTAAATCCATGTCAATTCTAATTGAGTTGAGCTAAAGTGTAAAGTGAAGAAGTTGAACATTGAAATTGGATAGGAGTAGAAGAGGAATATGATATAGGATATGATGTGATGTGATATGATAGGGTTGTGCAGTGTTGTTAATGTTGTTATTGTGTAAGGTGTAAAGGGAGAGAGATATATGGAATATGGAATATGAATTGGATTTGGATTTGTACTATTTTGTATGTTGGATTGGGTGACTGACTCTGACTGGGTGAGAGTGAGAGAGAGAGATATGAGAGGAGAGTTAAAGGGAGATTTACTTAACATTGAATTGAATTGAGCATTGGCGAGAGAGAAGGGAGCTTTGGGCTTTAACACTGTTTATGTTATTGTTTTGATAAATATGATGATTATGATTAGGATGATGAGGATGATGGTTGTGTGATGTTGTGATAAAAGATTTAAAAAAATAAACTAATTGCGACATAAATAAATATACTAATGTTGTTAGTAATTAGTAATTAAGAGAGATTTTGAATTAAGAATTTAAACTGGGATTGAGTTAGTTCTTGTGATTTTTTTTAATTGAAGGATTAAATTATTTAAAAGTTGGAAGTTTGTTCCAGACAACTATTGTCTATATAGTTGATAGATATAATTGTAATTGAGCATTAAAAGACAAGTTTTACATTTAGAAGGGGTGATTGGAAGAGAGTTACGAAAATAATAGTATTTGGGGTTGGGTGTTGGAACAATTTAATTGAATTGGCACAATTAACAATTAACTCGTAGTTGTGGTTGTTGATTGTGAAGGACGAGGGAGGGAGAGTGAAAGGAAGTGAGAGATTGATATGATAGGGGAGAGGAAGGAGGGGCTCGCTCAAACTGATGGGGAAAGTGAGTTTTTTGCTAATTAGTGATTAATTGTAATTAGCGTTAAAATTAAAATGAAGCTGTTATTTGGCCAACTTGTGGTTGTAATTGGGAACAGTGATAATTTGGCAATGGACAGGGAGATGTTTAAGCTAATGATTGTGGGTAGGTTGATTGTTGATATGATGAAATTAAAAATGAATGGTTTAATTAAATATTTAACTAAATAATGACTACTGACTACTAATGAAAATTGAATTTAACTGTTTACTTACTTAAATGTTAAAGTTGAAAGTTGGTTTATTCTGTACTTATTTGCAGGTGGTGACCACTGTTGATTGAAGTAATTCCAAGACGTCGCTGCAGTTCCAGCTATAATCAGTGACAGTTAATGTTGTGATGGTGTAACCAGTAATTGACTGACGAGCGTCATTCCAGCTTTTGCTTCATCTTTTGATTGGGCTGTGCGGCTGTTACTAAACTAGAGATTAATTTTTAACTGTCCAGTTATGTGCTCACTCGCTGCTGGCAGCGTCCTGGATGCAGCTGATTGATTCTAAAATAAGGGACTAGACTGCTAGGTAGGTAGGAGACCAGGAAATGATTAAACTCACTAAATGATAGTTTTAAATGTTTAATGTTGTTTGATCAGTATTTTACTGATCGTGAACTATTTTACATTTGCGTTTCTAATTATGTTCTTGTGTTCTTTCTTAGGAACTTTTTACTGATGTCCACGTTCACATTCAAGTAGTCAATGTCTGACTGACTGATCAAAACTTTACGCACAGCCAAAACTGTAGCTACTTCATCAAGTCGAAGTCCACTCGATTTGATTCTAAAAGACTTCAAACAACAGAGCCACACTAATGAGTAAGTTAAACTAAGATTTTTGAACAGTTTAGTAGTTATTTATAGCACTTTACACTTTTACTGAAATCTGCTGATTTCTTCTTGTATCAGTCAATCAGTGGTTAATTTTAATTTTCTCTCTCTTATTGTGCTTGTAGCTTCGTCCGAATTTTCTGTTGGTGAAAGTTCAAGCTTACCGAAAACAGCTACTACCCGACGACATGTGGTCGTCGCGTTGTACCCGTTCACCGCAATTGAACCGGGTGATTTATCGTTAGAAAAGGTAAGAAAATGTTACTTGGAGAGGTTTAAAAACATGAGTTTCGAGTTATATCCCTACCCCAGCCCGTCAACTATACCGATGATGTAATTTTGAATTTATAGAGTGGGGAATACGAAATCGTTGATGACTCCCAGGAGCACTGGTGGCAGGTGCGGAATAAGCACGGGTAAGTATATTTCGGGTTGTATTTATATCGTCAAATTATGGGGGAACATAATATTAAGTTGTTGATTTAATCTAAATTAATTAGCATAACTTTGAGTCAATTTATGAGAAGAAATTGTGTTTTTTTTTGCTTTTAGGGAGGTCGGATACATTCCAAGTAATTATGTGAAGGAAAAGGAACTGCTCGGTTTACAGCAGTATGAGTACGTAAACATTGGATATTTCATATAGTCATCCTTGCTTCAAGTAGTCTTAAATACTTAGCTATAAGTTAATTAACACTTTGATTGTTTTGTTTTGATAAACAGTTGGTACGTGGATGACATGACCAGACAACGAGCGGAATCGCTCTTGCGATATGAAGACAAGGAAGGCTGCTTCGTTGTTCGCAATTCATCTACTAAAGGACTGTATACGTTAAGCTTGTATACTAAAGTGTAAGTATAGTAGTATTTATGACAAGAGTATATTAGTGACATTTATTTAATTTCAGTCAGTTGGAGATAAAAATACAAATATTAAATTCCTTATTACTTTGACAGGCCACATCCTCAGGTAAAACACTACCACATCAAACAAAACTCACGGACAGAATTCTTCTTATCGGAAAAACATACATGTTCAACAATACCAGACCTTATTAATTATCATCGGCACAACTCTGGAGGGCTAGCCTCTCGACTAAAGCACACTCCGTCTTCCGAAAGATGTGTGCCTGCCACTGCTGGGCTTTCTAGAGGTATTTTTCGCACTGAAAGATTATATGAGGACTTGCTTCATTTATCCCTTTTATATTGACAACTCAAACTTAGGTGTAATATGTAATTGTCACTAATTGTGTATGGACTAATTTAAAATTTAACAGATAAATGGGAAATCGATCCGTCAGAATTAAATTTACATGAAGAGTTAGGCTCAGGTCAGTTTGGCGTTGTTCGACGAGGCAAATGGCGAGGTTGTATAGACGTTGCGGTGAAAATGATGAAGGAAGGAACAATGTCTGAAGATGACTTTATCGAAGAGGCAAAAGTTATGACGTAAGTCTATTTAGTCATTAGTTCACAGTTCACCAACTTCTTTGTGGGGACGATTGTGTAAACTTGCATTTCAAATCATATTGATTGTGAGTTAATTGCTTACCTTGTGTGGTCTCCTTTCAGAAAACTGCAACATCCTAATTTAGTCCAGTTGTACGGCGTTTGCAGTAAACATCGACCAATTTATATTGTTACGGAATACATGAAGTATGGTGCTCTATTAAATTATCTTAGAAGACATGAAACTACCCTACAAACAAGTTACGATGTGCTACTAGATATGTGCTTACAGGTATACTTTTTCGGGTCACAGACCAATTAGTGTATGTTGTAGTTGTATAATGTGTCTTTACTCTGAACTGAAGAATGAAGATTAAACCTTCATTTACATTTTATAAATTTTGCAGGTCTGCAAGGGAATGGCATACCTCGAGCGTCACAACTACATTCACCGGGATCTAGCAGCCCGAAATTGTTTGGTTGGTGCTGAAAATATCGTTAAAGTTGCTGATTTTGGATTGGCGAGGTTAGTTATCATCTAACTGGATCATTGATATCTTATATTGCCAGAAGATCCAAAGGAGTCGGCTTGTAGTGACCAGTGTCAATTAATCAATTATTACTGTTCTTAGGTATGTTCTGGATGACCAGTATACTAGTAGTGGAGGGACAAAATTTCCTATCAAGTGGGCACCTCCCGAAGTACTAAACTACACTAGATTTTCGAGCAAATCCGACGTGTGGGCGTATGGTATGTATTATCAATTATTTATGTCATAATTGTGGATAATTTATTACTTCATTTCATTTACGAAAGTGGCCTTGTTTAAAATTGCTCCCATTGTTTGTAGGTGTGTTAATGTGGGAAATCTTCAGTTGTGGGAAAATGCCGTACGGAAGACTGAAAAATACCGAGGTTGTGGAACGAGTTCAGCGCGGACAAGTTCTAGAAACTCCAAAAGGTTGTCCCAAGGAAATCTATGAGATGATGCGGAAATGCTGGGCATTGCATCCAGATGAAAGGCCTTCGTTTCGGGCTGTTAAAGATCAACTGGTTGCTCTTGCTCAACTGTTTTTAAATGATTAAGGGACTTCCCTCCTCATCAATTCTAATATATTTAGCTTTTAATGTCGTCAGTCGTCGTCAGAGGTTTTCGAACAAATTGTGCTATAATTACGCGTACGTGCAGATACTACATTCTTCCTCATTTTATATGTGCTCCTGTCAGGACTACATCTGTGTTGAATATAATATGTAGTTAGTCTGTACAATCGATATTATTATGAATTACCTCATAACACAACCTACATGAACAGTGGCAGCTCCACAGTATGATTTTTTGATATTTCCATGTTTGCCCAATTTTTACAGTAATCTTTATGATAACGTTTTAGGACCAGTACTGTTGTAATAGTTGTAAGTTGTCTTTACGATTAAGTCATATTTTATAGACTATGGGATGAAAGTGTCGATGTTGATGGATGTAGCATTCTTATAGACTTGCTCGACTGAAGTCGTTAATGGATCCTGTCATCAAATTAAGTTGCTTTGCATCCTGCTCCAATTGCCTAATTCTTTGGCCTATCTAGTTTGATTAGCTGAACAAAAGTAAGGAGTGAATGTGTATAACCGTTATAGAGTTCTAAGAAGACAATTAAATTATTCGCATTCATCCAACTCATTAGCATTTATATACGATTATATAAGACAAAAACCAGTTGATACATTTACTACAGCGAAACAATAATATTTATATCCAGTAAATCAAAATCTCTACACAAAAGGATACAAAAGGTTGTTGATTTAACTGATTTAAGATTATGAAAAAAGTCATGACAATGCTTCAGAAGTTAATTTGTACATTCTTCTGACGACGCACACGTTTTTACATTTAAAAAAAAGTAAATGGGTGGCCAGTAGACTTTTTTTTAGCACGTTTTACCCCCTCGCTCTGGCACACACATATTATATTATATGTTAGTTAGCTAAATGATGATATAAAGATACAACTTAATTAAGTATACATTGTAGTTTGTTAGTAACTTTGAAGATATATTTAAAAATGATAAATCCAGCATATCTTTCCAGTCGAGAGAACAAGAAGAAAATGTCATCAAAGTTTAGAAAAAAGTCGCATTCCCGTATCTCATTAAACATTTAAAAAAACGATGCTATATAAATATGCTGGGTGGAACGAAGAGCGAAATAAATAATTATTACAATCTAAATGTTAAAAAACTTTAAAATGGCATGAATAAACAAATAAACTGTTATGTTACATTTTAAGAAGAAGAAAAAACTCCTATTAGATAAAAATATAATTGAGAATTAATTAAAAGTATCTATGCAGAATGAATATTTAAAGAAAAGGAAATTAAAATAAAATAAATACATTTCGTCTCTCCTGTTGACTCCAAAAACTACTTTTTAATTGGGATATTTGTAATGTCGTGTATTATTTTAATTACCGAGTGACTACTCGGAAACATTCAGTTACTTAAATATCATCGTATTTAACTAACTTCCAAAAATTTCATGCATTCCTGCATTCATCATCAAGCCAAGCAAGCGTCTTTTCAATTCTTCAACCATGTCTTGAGAGTTGAGAAGCCCAAGCCTTTTCACTGGAATGTGAGGGATACGGCGCTCTCAGCCAATCAGGAGCGGCGGCGGGAGCTGGAACGAATTCAAAAATCTGCAAGGGCTATCCTCTCCATTCATTTGGGACCAGTGCCAAAAGACAAGAGGAGATGACAAGCTTGCTCAACTAACATGGGCGGGATAGGACATGGAGTGGCAGGGAGTTTGGGAGAGGAGAGGGTTTCTAACAAGGCTAGGTTGCTCTAGTGTTGTTTGGTGGGTAATTGCTGTTGTTGCATGTGCTTTGGTTTGGTAGGCTTCAGTCGTCTCGTCAGTCGTCATTCCTCATCGTCGTCTCTTCTCCTCCTTCCCTGGAAAAGAAAAAAAAGTTAACTTTTAAAGTTTTAATTACAAAAAAATAATTCTCCATTTAATTCTAATTGTGCGTTAAACACTTGTCGGTGCGTTTTAGTCGGGAGTGGAGTGTGTTAATTGGTAAGTTGAGATTGTGGTAGGTAATTAATTAGAATTTAGAATTAAAGTTGTAAGTGGAATGGATAGGGTGGTCATTGGTAGTGGTGGTGTTCATGGTTAGGTGTAAAGGATTAAGGATTAATTATCATTAAGTATTTAAACAATTAATTAATCATTAATAGGCTCATACCTGTGTAAAGGTGAAGGGGGAGGGGTATGCGGGTGGTTTTGTTGATAAAAAAAATGGAAGAGAAGTAACTTGTTCCCCGTATAGGGCAGGTGGCGGTGGGTTGGAGGGGAGGCCACAGGCATCCCCCCATCCGTCCTGTTTTTGGAAGGACAGTCCTTCTTCAGACAGGGTATCCTCTTTGCCAAAGCTGTCCTTCCAAATTGTCATTCTTTTGGCAAGAATATGACAATCCCGTGAAACTTCAACATTTTATTTAAAATTTGACTTTCGGAATTCGGAAGTAGAATTCTAAAAAAAAGGCTTGGCTCACTACGCTCGCCAACCTACAACCTAGTTTTCTTTCGCTATTCACTATGTATTAATTAGCAGAGTGCATTTTGCTGCATTTTCAATTTTTATAGTTGACAAATCCTTAGTCGCCTGTTAGTTACGCCCATTCCGTTACAGCCACTTTTGAAGAGTTTTTCAAGGTTTTGTATTTTTGAGTTGACCTGCGCAGTCACTTTCTCAATTTTTATGCGAGGGATTCCCACTTCTATCAGTTTCATTTTAGCATGTTAGATCCAATAAAATTTTCAGAATATATTTAAATCTAATTTATGTCAAGTCAGCTAACAAGCCAACAAGGGAACATCGGTCCAGGTCCCATGTGCCAGGTAGTCATCGAGTTGGGGTTGGAATAAAGTGATTCTATACCAACTTTCTTTTTGCGTAGATTACAAATCTAAAGTCCGCTTTTTGCTTGCCGCAAATCTGGGCAAAATAGAAATAAGCGTAACACGTGTTTTAAAAATGTGAAATTTTAAAAATCAAAATATAAAAATTGACTAATTTTAATGCACAGATTTCGTAACTGAATCTGCAATCCATTTTTTGAAACAATGTGCACTGAAACATAGTTTCGGAGATAAGCCAATTTTTAATCAAATTATGTCCAGTATCTCCAAAAGTTTGCTATATTCAGAAAATCGAATTTCAGATTCGAAATCTACGCACAATCTACACTTTGTAACATACGCGGTCCATTGTGCTCATATTTGCGATTTGCGACTATCAAAAACGGACTTCAGATTCGGAATCAGCGCAAAAAATTGGCCGTGTCAGCATTTTAAGTGATCTTCAGTGAATTTATTAATGGTTGTATCGGAATGGCTGTAACGTAAATGGCTATAATGGGCCAGATTCGAAAAATCCAACTATTGCAAAAATGCCATCTAAATATGCAAAACATGCAAGGTGTCCTTCTTTGACATTTTGAAAATATGGGATGCCTGGGCGTGTACGAACGCTGGTAAAATGAGAGTGGAATGTGTGGAGAAAGTTATGTGATTTAGTTCTTTACAATTGCTTAATTTAATTAATTTCATGCATTAATATTTTTTTCTATTCTATTTTTCTTTCAGGAGTATCTCTTTCTTTCTATTCTTGGGAGTATTGGATAACCTCTGCCTATCTTATCCAACATGGCTACTAAAAACTGTCCGAAATGCGATAGCCCGGTAAGTTGCGATAATATAGCATATGTATTATTTATGATTTGTTTACTATTACTGTTTGTTCTAATGGGGCATTCGAGCCAGCTTTTTAAATAGGCTTAACTGCTCAAGGTGTCCGACTACGAACTAATATGCTTAATTTTAAATTGTATTCCAGAATCCCGTGGCTTGTAAGAAATGTGCTTGTGGGCATGTTTTCTTTGCCACTCGTCGGAGCGCCAATGCTCTAGCTGCGGAACGGGAAAGTGCTGAAGATATTTCTGAGCCGACAACTCCGCAGGAGCCTGAAGTTCCGCGGCGGCGAACCGCACGTGTGACGAGGGAACGCCCTCAGTTCTATGATGCACTTCAGGTGGAAAATCAGACCCGCCGTGTAAGTTCCATGTTGTATAACTTAAAAATTAATTAACTCTCTTGTTATAGAGGACAAGCCTGCCGGTTATGGGATTAGCCTCGACTAATATTTGCTTTATCTTTTACAGCAACGGGAACTACAGCGAAGGCGCAAGGCGTCAAAGTCCGATGATGTTGACGTGAGTGCTGAGGATGCTCCTGAGAAGCCGGTTGCAAGTACGAGCTCTTCCAAAAGAGCTCGTGCTGAATCTCCTCCAGCGAAGGCAGCAGAGCCCCCGGCAAAGAAGCGTCGTGGAAGGCCCCCGGGTTTGACTAACCGAAAGACTGGTCGGGCTCAGATTTTGGCAAATAAGCCCACTGATGCTGGCACCAAAGCAGCGGATAGTGCCAGTGCTCCCGCTGATGATGAGGTTGAAATGGCCAATATTCATGATGTGCCACCGGTGAAGGCACTCCAAATGAATTTGGTACTGTCGGACATCAACAGTCGCATTGCTACCAGCGGGACCAGGGCTGAAGACAATCTTCCTCCCCCAGTTGATTCGGATGCAGAAGAAAAAGATGTTGCTGAAGGTACTGCTATAATAACATTTATTTTATTGTCGGATGGTGTCCATTTTATACCCAAATTTTATTGTAGTTGGCAATATCAATAACACAACATTTTTAAATAAAATAATCTTTCAATTATCTCTTAAAGGCAAGGGAGAGCCGATGGACGAAGATGACACTCAGGTTCCAATCAAGGAGCAGTCTCAATCTCCACCCTCCAAGAAGGATTTAGTGGTAAAGAAAGATAAAAGCGCAGAAGTTTCTGAGGGTACTGAAGCGCCTGCTGCTGAACAAGGAAAAGATCTCGGCGAAATTGCTGAAGCCAAGATTGAAAAAGGCCCAGGCGAGAAAGTTGGAAAGCAAGAAAGTTCAGAAACTGATGCTGGCGTTAAGAAGGAAATCAAAACTGAAGAGAAGAAAAAGCCAGAAACTGAGTTGGAAATGGAGGTTGCCGCTTCCAAGGATGATATTAAACTGATGGATGCCAAAGGCGAGAAGAACGAAACGGAAATTGAAAAGGAAACAGGCTCCAAGATCGACAAGGCTGGAAATGAAAATTCTCCTAAAGAAGAAATCAAAAAGGAACTGCCGGAAACTGCTGATCCAGAAAAAATCGACGTTCAAGCCAAGGAAAAGGAACCCGTCGCAGCACTGAAAACCGAAGAAAAGCCATTGAATGATGGAAAGGTGTTGACTGATACCAATGGGATGAAGAAAGATGACAAGGAGGCTGCTGATGATGGAGAGAAGAAAAATGGGGATGTCCTGGAGAAAGTGGGAGGAAAGCAAGAATCCGGGTTGACCACCCCAGCAGACTCCAAGGAGTCCGGAACTGCGAAAGAGATCTGTTCCTCCTAGATAATATGTGTGAGCCCTCCACGGAATAGGTTTTAAAATGGAACATGCGCCCATTCATTGATTTTCTATGTATGTATATATATCTACTAAATACTACCCCGTTTTTAACCACATGAGAGTTTTTACTTTTTGAGCATGACACATTTTCCAAATATCTAAATTAAGTTACCAATATAATATAACCCCTTGCGCATATATCCATTTTAAAATCTACGCCGCATGTCTGCGTCACGGTTAGCGTATGTATAATAAACGGCAGGAGAAGTTATTACTTTTATACAATTAATTCTATTTCAGTACATGATTTTGAGAAGGTTACTTATATGGCTCTATGTAAATGTAAAGAGTGTTTGGTTTTGTACCACAATTTAAGATCTATCGTTACTTAAAATAAGAGCCCACTTGCAACTCATTTCCAAAGGAGACTCCAAATGAAATAAATATAAACTACTTGTCTAGGTTAAGCTATTGTTTTGTAGATATTCAACGAATTCATATCCCCGAATTGAAATTTTACGGGTAAAAAACTATTGATTTTTATTGTTGTCATTAAAAGTTAAATCTCTGTATGTGCAAATTAAATGTGCAAAACATTTCAGTTGTTGCAGCATCTTTTACTCGGTTTTTATTATTAGAATCACTTTCCTGTAAATTTCCTTTCCCAAATGTGAATTCGTTGAGTATACTATGCACGGTATTTTTGTGTAAATGGCAAAGGAGGATTTTAGTTATCGTGTATTTTAACGTTTTTTTACACCAATTTTGATTGTGTAAAAAGTGCAGAATGCCATGCTGTTAATTTTAATGAACTCTGAACAGGAGTCTAAATCCACTTTTAAACGTTATCATTTTACTTGTGAAAACTCATACCAAGGTTCACTGATAATCAGTTAATTTTACTTCATAACATGTATAATTGTACTAGTTTTATCACGACGACATGTAACGTTCGCAAGGTTTTATACATAAACGAAAAAAAAATATTTTAAATGTTTGAAGTGACATTTTGTTAAAATAAAGAGAAAAAAAAACAAAATAACGGTGTAAAAAGTAGAAACAAGTTAACTGGCATGGCGCTGGGTTTGCAGACGACATTTTGTGTCGTATTGTTTTATAGATAATTGCCTTATTGCCAGCTAGTTGATTTATTTCTTCTTTACAATTCCTATATATAAGTTCCTTTTCATCACACACATTTTATTTTATCTGATATCCATATTAATTACTTCGATCAAACGTGAACATTTACATAAGCTAGGTATGTTGACCGGAAACAAATCATGAATTTGCCCAATACATTTCATAGTTGGAAGTTGGGGAAGACTTTTAAAACTTACTAATTGTGGCCAGGACATTGAAGCTTGGGCGTTATAATTGTGCACATTACATTCGTTTAGCAGGGCAGAGCAAATTTTGAGGGCCCAGTTTCATGGTGTAAAATAGCATTTGCAATATAACATTAATTTGTAAGCTTTGGGATCTCTATTCTGGGTTTGGTAGTTCAATATATGATTTCAATTTCGAAATAAATTTTAAAGGGTACTTTTCTGAAGCATTAATTGTTGTTGCAGTAAGTTATTCTAAAGACATATATTATGAAAATGAAATGAAGGGCAAAAGTTGTCAGAATCTCTGTATGTTTGTTTGTTTAACCTGTGGAGTGGGGCATTTATTTCATTTCCTCACAATTTTCTCCAAGCCACAGCATGCGCTGAGGAGCGGTACCCTTTTCAGTCATTTTTCATTTTTCCAGAAGACAGACAATAATTATTGGGGGAAGAAGCCCAGTCAAATTATTAGCACGGTAAACTACTTTATATTACCTCCACGTTGAATCTCTTCCTTCGTCATAGTCATAGTCATAATCTCAATCTCCGTCCTCCGTATTCTCAATCCCAAAATGATTTAGAATATGATGATGAAGATGAAATGATGCTTCTTTTCAGTTTGCTTTTGAGATTGTTTCAACTTTGGGTTTATGACTTTAGGCCCATTATATGAGTGACAATAGCAGTTGAAACAAATTGTGGTGAACTCATATCATCCCTGCCGTATTTCCCTTTGCATGTAATAATGATGATGACTTCTGACGGTACATTTCATTGTTTTCTTCAAAAACAAAAACCCTGCTGTATACATTTACTATCATTGGCTTCCCCAAAAAAGATAAATTTAGGTAGGATGAGAAGAGAAGAACCACAAAATCCCCATCTCCACGGTCGTCCCCGTCCGTCGTGTGCGTTTAACAGCATTTTACCTTTAAATGACTTCACTCGCTGGAAAAAGTGTCGGAGGTCTCATCAGGGAGCCACGTCCAGCGTGAAGAAAGGTATAAAATGGTGATGCCTATCATTCTAAAAACAACGCTTCTTTGTATGAAGTAGGATACGAACGTGCCTTTGATTACTTAAAAGATTACCTTTTCATTTTGGAAATGAACTTCAAGAGACTTGGGTTGAGTAAAGAAAATCAGAATCAATTCGAACATGATTTTGTTGGGGGAAAAAACTTCATAAATTAACGAGATGCATTTTTATATATGCTTAAATGAAGTCAAACAAGGAGCATGATTATGTAGTTTATAAAATATCTCTAATTACTTACTTGACTAACATTTCTAAGCCTGGACCGTAGCCAATATTGGTATGTCAGTACATAACTGTGTGTTGAATGCAGACTGTGCTTAAGAGGAAAAACCAGCGCTCATCGTAGCAAAATTATTCTTTAAAAAAAATTAACTTTACTTCATGTTCCATGACAAACCCGCAAGCATGAAATAATGGAGCAATGTACGCTGATTACGTTACGGTTTCGGCTATCATAATGGTACCTGGAATGATGATGACTGCAAAATCGACGTCAAGAATGATTTAGAAGATACATTTTAGAGATTCTACGGAAAAAAATCTTTTTTGAAGTGTGCCTAATACCTTGACAGTGCAGCCAAGAGTGTGACGGAGGACGCCAATTCTCAACTCTTTAAATATTTCTTTTAGAAAGAAAATCAGTGTTCATGAATCATAAGTACGAGCATATCCTGAAGCTATTTAGCTACTGTGTGGTTGTTTTCTGAACCGGCTTCATTTTATCCAATGAACCATGTCAATTGAATGTCTTCCATCTTTATGATACGGTGTCTCAAGTAAGTAAAGGAATTTTGCATAGAAATGACATGCGATTTGGCTTATGATCTTGATCTGCAATTTGTAGCGTCAAATGATAAATCCAACTTTTAGTGAATTGATCAAATTCAGCTAAATAAAAGTTAACGAGGGAACTATTATAAGAACAAGCTTGGAGCATGGTTTTAGCATGAGCATGGATATATTTGGGATAACTAATGATTTGTAATTTGCAAATATAAGTGCATATAAATCTACATTTAAAAAAAATAATGATTGCTGGGAAAGATGAAAGATGAAAGATAAAGATAATTTTTTCCCGAAGTGAAGCCATTTACTGCGATTGCTCAGTCAACTGAATCAACAGTAAATGGAAGCGAGCCGAAGAAAACAAACAATCCATTTAGGTTTTGGGTAATGCACAGACCATTTTGCTTGCTTGCTAGGGCTACTGCTACCGATTATCGACTCGACACCGACAGACCTACCAAAGAGTATGAATCCTCCTCAAGTCTTGAACCATCCCATGAAATCATCCAGCCATGAAGGATGATGCGGCACAAGAGCTTCAAACCAACAATAAGTATCGAAGTTAATGTATTAGCAATAATCCATCCCTTTCTTCTACCAAATAGTGCCAATAAAATTTCCATCCCTTGTGAAGTTCACTTCATTCATTGTCATAAACGAAATGGACTATATGAATGTTGCTTTTGAAAAGTAGGAGAGTCGAGAGCCTAAGAAATATGAAGGAACTATGAAGAAGTCCTTTCAAGAAATCAATGAGATTCTTGATTTTTATAGAGTAAATGCAATGGAAGTTGTTAGCTAACTGTCATAAATATAACCGCGTATTCTTTGGCAGGCTGTTACAAACAGATACTTATAAGTCGTCTTTTGCAACATCACTTTTATGAAGGTCTTAAGGTGCCCCAGCAATAGAAGCGATTTGGGAGCAATGTCTATTATATATTTTTTACAATAATGATTTTGTAGGAACCCATATACATCTACACAATTGGTGTCCCACTAATTATGAGGAAAATACCGATATTTAATGATATGGCATTATTGTTGCCACTGTATAAACACCCATAAACAAACAAAGCTTTCCCTAAATAAAAAGTCAGCAGTCAACAAAAATAGTTTCCGGACTAATGCTAAAGTGTTAACTCCGGGATAGGTAAACGAACATTATTTATTTTCACCCACCCACAACCATCTTCTCGTCTCTGCTTCTTTGGATTCTAATTCTGCTGGCTATTGGGTCATGTCATATAATGAGTGTTTGAACAAACAGTAAACTGTTGGGGCGGATAACTTGATAAATAAAGCATACAAATAATACGAATTA
>JAQIXQ010000763.1:0-21497 GCA_034700485.1 Pseudosinella alba
AGCTATGAGTTCAGATATTTTTTAAAAGTAGCTGTAGCTGTAGCTAAAAGCTCAAAATGAATAGCTACCAAGCTCTGTGATTATCATCACTGTTATCATTATGATTGTACTATTACGGACATTACTTACGGTTTACGATGTGATGGGCTTCCCCCAAAAAACAATGCAGCATTAAGCTAGTGGTCATCATCATGATCATCATTACCACTTCATTATTCATATCATATCATATTGTTGTTTTGGTGCGTAGTTCGTATTAACTTCTGCGAAGAATAATGTTCAGTCAGATACATACATAACTGGGGACTGAACTGACGATGAGGGGAATGCTTCATTTTAGCCTGAAAACCTTATTCCCCCCATCTCTCCTCCCCACTTGAGTTACAGCTATGATGCACTCTAGTGTAACCTTAACTTGAACAATGGTAAAATTATTAAATGGTGATAGTTTAGTAATGATGATGAAGAAACAAAAGGAAAAAATAAATTTATTCATTTTTTTCTGCCGTTTTGTGGTGTGGTGACTGGTGGACAATGAAACATGAGTTATGTTATGAGGAGGATATGATGCGATATGATATGATGTTGACGAACATGAAATGATGATGATGAGGCTGGTATAGCTTGGGGGAAAATAATGCGTAACGCAAATAATCATACCTAAATGTTCCTCTGCATATCTATATGAAATGAACGCACTCACCATCATCAGCTACAATTACAATTATTACAGTTCAAAAAATCTAAATCCCAAATGTTTTCTATTTTCTTCTGCTTGTGGCTACGTACAAATTATCGACGGAGAAGAAAAAACTGTTAGTCAACAATTCAACATCAACAACAGAATATAAGACAAGATGAGCAACTTTTTTTTGTGCTGAAAACATAATATTGCGTATGATGTTATGCTAGAGTAGTTAAATTCGCAAAAAAAAATTATAACAATTTGCGATCTACAAAATATCTCCTTCCTTTCTTGTAACTCTTGTAACAACAATCAAATCAAGTAATATGTATGATAAGGGTAACAGAATAGAGTAGATTCAGTAGATCCAATAGATATGTACCTACTTGTTTGAAAGTGGCGTAGAATGGCATGGCATGAGTCATACTTATCATCTTTTGCTAGCAGCTTATCATTTTCGTGAAAATAGAAGATGGCATGATTTTTTTTAGAGATGCGTCCATACCTACATAGGTAAGTACAGGTATATATCTATTATTGCGTATGTATTTATGCTCGTATCGTGTCATGTCCCAAAAAAAATAATTTAAAATACGACTTAATTTTTTCTAAACTAAAATAATATAATAGGCCAATGCGTAGTTTTTAAAGAAGAGCAAGTTAAACTAGATAAGTAAAGTGAACATCGGAGTTTGATTTCTGATTATAAGTGAGCTGGTTGGGTTCAATTTACGTTAGTTCGATTTGCTTTTGATAATTTGATGATGATGATGAAGATGAAATGATAATCAAGAAGCTTATTAAAAATATAAAATATGAATATGAGATTCAAGTGTTGATGACGATTATCTATATAATGATGACATGATAAGCTAGAGAATCATCATCTTTTTCTTCGCTTTATTTTTAAAGATTATTGTCGAGGGAGCTGTGAGTAAATACGTGGTGCGAGTCTAATATAACCCATTCCAATCCAAATCCAAGTAAATAAAAATATTTTTGTATGGGTTTGGGTTGGGTTTGGGTTGGATATTTATAAACATTTTACACTTTCCTCATAAGATCATCCTGATGATGTCAAAGTCAAAGGAGAGTGAAGATGAGGAGAGGGCAACGCAACGGAAGGATTAGTGAGGATGAGAATAAGGATAAGCTTTAGTAAATGATGATGGTGATGGTGTGGTGAGATATGATATGGTTATGCTTACGGTTTCTTTTTAGATATAGAGAGGGATTATGTTTGTAGCATGTACCTACGCACTTATGGATGGATTACCCTTGAAAATCAAGAAGAATTTAAAGATTTTTATAAGACATTATTTCTCACTATTTATAGCAGGCAGGACTGAACTGAAGATATATAAGGAATGGGACTAGCTGGGCTGCCTCATATAAACATAGACAAAGCCTTCTTGATTTTTTCATCATCACCGTGAATGATCCCATCCCATTCCCATTCCATCGGAAGGAAGGATTGAGAATTTTTATCATGATCAAGCCATGTGATAAGGAAACTCCATGATCATGAATTAAGAATAAAGTTAAGTAGCTTGTTAGAAAAGACTCAAGACATTTAATTATTATGTAAATCAGCATGACACGAGGCTAAGGTTATATAACAAGTCTAATGAGATTATTCTCAATGTGCCCCCTGAAAAAATGTAGGTAATTGTAATTGAAAAGCTGACATGATTTGTGAGCTAACATTAGTTAAAATATGTATAATTAACATTATAATAAATAATAAAATAAATGACTCCTCATATTTCTATATATCTTTCCTTGCATGTATGTCTTTAAGGCAATTTTTAAAAGATATAACTTCACTTTGACTTTTTTTTATGAAAAAAATAGAAGGCTGAAGGCTTCAAGAGGTTGTTGCCTGTTGACATTGACTCTCTTTAATGATAGGATTCTGCTCCTGCTCCTCACACATACATGCATAAATATATTCATGTCTTCTCTCAATTCTGAAATCTGAACCTGCCTGATGGAGATTGGAGATGAAGTGATAAAGTCAAGTCATAGTCATTCATGATGGTAATGATGAGTATGGTGGTGGTGGATAGAATAGAAGTTAGTGATACTGATGGCACTGACGATAATGAGGATCTACAGCTGTATCGTTATCGTCACCTTTAAAAGCATATTTAAAAGTCCCATGTGGTGTGATGCAAATTGCAAGTGAAGTGAATAGGTTATCGTAATAGCAATAGACTCCAACATGAACATATTTATATACATATGCCTACTTGTATCCGATGCAATGCAACTTAAATTTGCTATTTATTTTTATTTGCCTCTTGAACATGTTTCGAAAAGGAAAATGCTACATCACTCTGGCTCTACTAACACCCTGCTCATTTAAGACTTGAGCAAATATAAAATGAGAATGAACAAGAATGAGGAGCGAGAGGACAAAAAGGTTATTTACAATAAAAATACAGAAATACATGCTACATCCACTACTAAAACTAAAGCTCTTTAAATGTGTTGACGTTCATGATTGCTCCTTCGTATGTCTTATGCAATAATAAAACAAAGTAATTTACGTATAATTATGCTACGCACACAAACACAATTTCATTTCATTTGTTATTCTTCAGCATTCAATCTTCATCGTTTTTTTTTCTTTCGAAAATGAACTTTGCAACTTGCATTTTGCTACGTATTTGCAAAACTTTTAGTTCAAGCAGGAGCAGAGGAGCTCTCTCTCCCTGGCTATGATCCGATCCTGATCCTGATTCTCTGGGTCTCTGGGAGGAGGATACAATTTTAAGTGGCTTGGCTTGGCCTGGCTTTGGTGATGGCGCTTTGGCGCAAGGGGCAACAAAGTAACATCAAAATCAACATCAAAACAAAAAATGAGAAACGGATATGAAGAGAGAAAAACGGGATACCCCCTGTGTAGCCAGTATAACGAAATGAATGTTTTTTTTTACCCCCTTTCATATCATCATACATGTAACTTAAATATGCAATGTTAATGTTGTTCATTTTTGTACAGAACCGAGATACTTTGTTTCGTACTTTGCAATTTGCAATACCGTAATATTGTGCATTACCGTTCATTTCTCCTCGCTTCCCCAGCCATCCCCAATCCACACGTCAAACGTGACTGTGACTCTGGGGCTCTGAGTTTGTGGGACCATGATTGTGATTATGATCATAGCGCCATCACCATCACCATCAGCATGATGACATGAGTTATATTTATATTTGCATTATGTACGGAGATTAATGTATGTCATGTCATATAGGCATATGCTCGGCTCGGCATGCCAAATTGAATTACTGTGTTAAAATTCAATTTTATTGTCTATTATTATTGGCTTTCGGAGGGGAGGGAGCTACTGTAATAAAATAAAGTGAAATAAAAATCTTAATAGGTATATCAAGTATGTTTATGCTTATATATTTTAAATGTTCTTATGATATGATATGAAGGCAATGTGGAGTGGGATGTTGGTGAACGATGATGATATGGCATGGCTTTCTTAATTGCTCGCTCACGTACTAGATCAGGAGGAGAATTAAAGAACTGCCTATTCAAGACTATGAAATCAAACTGAATTGAACTGACTCGCAGCTTGGACTTGGACTATGAGTCGAGTCGGGCTTATTTAGTAGATTTTTTTTATTGCATTGCGAAAAGGAAGGTTTAAGATGCATAATGAACGGGTCCATGTCAGAGTAAGAGTCAGGTCCTCGTCATCATCATTATCATCAACAACAACAACAACCCGTGCAAATGTATCCGCTTTGTATATATGATTATATAGTCATATCAGTTCGGATTCGGATTGGACTTGCGCACGTTTCATTGTTATTATTGCAGTTAGCAATTTGGGATTTTACTGCAATAATAATAAGAAGAAGAACAAAATGGCTTGAGTTTGAAATTGAATGGTAATGGTGATGATGACGATGATAATATGATGCCGTAGTGTTCGTCATTTGCCATATCATATCATAATATTTAACTAATCATAATTATGATCATCCTGTTTTAATAATTTTGCCTTTGGGTTCGTCAGGTCGGGTGCACCTTTTCATAGATGACTTACGTCAATGCGGGTTATGTTATATAGCTTATCTGCCTGCCTACGCTTTTCCATCTACAAGTGCGGATGCATATGGATGGAGGGACAGCAATAATAATCTATTTTTAAAAGAAATGGAAATGGCTATATAGATCCCAAAATCCATTTTTATAGCTAAAGCTTGTTTATTTTTATGAAGAAGAGATGAAGATTGAAGAGGGCGAAGCAATGGAAGCAAGTCAAAGTCAAGGAAGGAATGAAAGAATATTGGAAGATGGGAATATGGGATGAATGCGAATTGCGATAATGAGAAGAGAATCGAATGAAAGCAAATTCAGTTTATCCCAAAAAGTCCCAAATGCCAACTTGCCAAGCAAGAAGGAGAAAGAAGCATAAAGAAAGTTGACTTGGACTTGACTTTTCCTTCACCATCCTGCAAAAATGTATTTCTGTTTGGTTTGTTTGACATGGGAAGAAGTAGACAAATCACTTGGATCGGGCCGCATTTATATTTTGTCTTTGTTTGAAACGTTTGCAAATATGTAATGGGATGACTGTCATCTTTGCATAATAAATATTGCACAAGAAATAAATAAATATATTTTTTCGAAACTTTTATTGTTGACAATTTTGCTTCTTTTGCTACATAATCTTTTTATACTTGAGTCAATATCTTAAAAGTATCTACACATACCATCAACATCATCGATAGCATAAAATTTAAGTCACGGAATTAACTATAGGTATCGATCGATCATCAACTTTATTCTAGCTCCGTCAGACCGACCGACCAATGACTTACCATCGGTGATCAATAAATTGCTGATGCAATATTTCTCAACAAAAAATAATGACATGAAAAAAGAGAAGAGGCTCATCATAAATTCTTAATTTGCCTTTACAAAGACCATAAATACAAACTCATGTACACTAGATACTTACAATTAGGTATGCGTATATAAGAATTTTTGCTCCGTTTTTTTTTGCGAATTGCAATTTGCCATGTCACATATGCCCAGGAAAATAGCCATGAGAGAGAGAGAGAATGATGAGAGAAGCCAGAGCCATGTGCTTACTTATGAACTTAAAATAGTCATTTTATAAGAATTTCTTGTCTCCTAAACTGCTACTGGACTAGAGCTTATAGAATAAATGTCGAAGTTGAATAAATGAAGTTACATAATATGATATGAATACTAGTATTTCATTTTAACTAACGAATGGTGAGTGATGAAGTCAAGCCAAGCCAAAACCCAAGCCAAAACCTTGCAGAGCGTTGAGCGTTTTTATATAGATACGTCAAGTCAAGTTTTTATCGATATTCACAAATACAAAATTAGATAAATGAACAGCATCATCTTCGTCAACCCATAAACATGGAGATGCAGATGGAGAATATAGGAAGAAATAAAAAATCTTCATCATTTTTAAACTGCTCATCATTCTCATTTTTTGTCAATAACACCAAATATTGCCCCAAGCGTTATGTAATGTGCTTATACCACGTTGCAGATTGCAGTGGATTATGCAACTGCTAAACTAAAATGAGGTCGATTATCTGATGGAAAGCCACCTGGACTGGAGTCCAGTCACTGGACGCTTACAAGCGTCGAGTGTCGAGGCTGACGTGCAGCTCGTGTTCGATATATATTCGTACATTCATATTTTATTTACATGGTCATACATGGCTCATGTCTTTGTTCCAATTTTTTTTGACGATTGGCGAATAGCAGTCTGCAGAATTATCCAGTCCATATGTCCAGCGAGATGATGATATGACGATGTCGAGACGAGGATAATGAAAAATAAAGTTTTTTTTAAAGAAAAGGAGAGGATCATTACCAATAATGTAACAAATATAGCCCATAGCCATATGAATATGAATGGATGGATAGAGTCGGAGATAGAAGTCATGGAATAAACCATTTTATAAAATATTTTTAGTTCAATTAAACAAAAAAAATAAGCTGACTTGGCTGAACTGAAGAGGATCCTTTCATTCAGCTCATTGCTATTGTCATTCTTCATTCTTTCTTTCGCTTGCGGGATGAAAATCTAATGACTTGCATGGATGGAACATTTAAGTATTTTAGTGGAAACATGAATGACTAATTGTTTGTTATACTTAGATAGAACCTTATTATATGGGATATTTTAAGTTGACCAAAATGAAACGGCATAATTCATAATAATTAAATAATAATTAAACTCTAATCATAATCATAGTCATGTGCATACATTTTTTTATAACAAAGATGATGAAAAAAATCCTTTAAGATGACCAGATAAATGATATTGATAATGATAACTTAATAGGTGCATGTAAAATGGGAAATGCAACTAAAGACATAATAAATAATAATATACACAATTTACAATACATTACAAAGATGACGCTTTGACACACAACATTCACGTTGTTAAAAATATGCTTTGTTGGTTAGGGAATCACGTGACAAGTTTACTCCAATTATGCCGCCCATCATCTGAAGCTTTCTTAATTCCGCTGTTGTTTGTATACAATCAAACCAACAACAAATCCTAAATAACAATTACACCTAACTTAAAATAGTCGTGTCGTGTCATGTTCTGAGAAAACCGAACCGAATTAATTTTTTAAATGCTACAAAATCAAGTTTTCAATATTTAGTAATAATTTTTTTCATAATAATTGTACAGTTATACTTTCTACAGTGTATTATAGCCAGGAATTTAATTTTTTAGGGTTTTTATCGTTGATAGTTCTTTTTATATTTAGTTAACTAATTGCTCTAATCGATTAGATAGGCACCAATACCCTCATACCTTAGCTTGTGTGCCAATTTGTCCTCCTCAGAAATAAAACATTTAAGTTTAACGTGCAAAAGTGATATAGTTAACTGGAGCAGTTTTATATTTTTTTGAATTCCGTGCAAAATATATATATATTCATAAACGTTCAAGGTAAAGTTAATTAATTATACCTAAATAAAACTACGAGAGCTTCATTATTTGAAACTAAAAGTGCCATTTAATACTATATATATTATGTAAATATTTCCCAGATACTCGCAATTCAATTAAAAACTTAAGCATTAATGTCCAATTATGGCATGGTTTTCTTTTATTTAGCATAAGTAGTACCATTTAGGCTTTCACCACTGCGTGAAAATGAACAGCGGTCAAGATAGCAGTAGTTTCAACTCCACCCCCAACAATGCAGGGCAGCCCCAGTCCCCCACGGGGGTCTACATGAACAACACGGTGGCTGCGGACTCCAAGGGCTGTGGGAAGACCAGCTTTCTCCTGCCACCCGGAACATATGGATGGATCCATAATAGTTCCGCCACCGAAACAGCCAAGGTCTTGCTGGGCAGCCAGGTGATCCGAGATGGTACTGGGGATCAAGGATCCCCTCATAATTTGGTACCACCCACCGGCAGCAACATCCCAGCAAGCTCAGGATCAGCGATGACCGTGTGGGCACCAGCGGTGTGGTTGAGTCCTAGCCCCATCTTGCCCCACAGGAGTAATGGACCACAAGGGCCTCCCCCAATGAACAACCATGCAGCTCCACTTCCGCCAGCAGTAACAGGTATTGCATTGCCATGAAGCATTTTTTCCAGTGATGTTTTTTTTAAATTCTAATTAAACTACCTTGATGCTAGGATAGTTAATTACTTAACACATGAAAATCCTCTATGACTTGCAGCATGCAACAGCAATGCTGTACCTGTGGTCCAAGGGGTTCGACCCAAAATGTCTGTGGCACAACTCGTCACCAGGATGGTACAGAAAAAAATGTCTGCCCTGCAAACTGAATTGAAGGAAGCAAACGCTCGTGCTCAGAAAATGGAAGTGGAGAACCAGGCCATGGCAGCTGAACTGGAGTGTCTCCGCCGAGAAAAGTCTCTCGGGATGTTCCAACTGGACATTGGCACATCGGACAGTTCACCCCTCCCAGGCACTCCGGAACCCGGTTCCAGTGGGAATGGAAACCATCCAGGCAGCTTATTGGAGTTGGCAGCAACCATCACGAGTGACGCAGCGGAAGATGGGATGGGTGTGGGTGTTTTCCCAGTAAGTGAATATGAGCCCAACTGTTTAATTAAATTGTAATTTGTATGCCTGCCTATACCAGTCTTAGCAGACTTTTTTCTGACATTTCCATTTCATGTTAATGTAGTCGCAGAAGGACACCCCGGGCAGCTCAACAAACCTGCAAACAGGAGGGAGCCCCTCATTCATTGGGTGGGATGAGTCCGGTAGCATCCTGTTCCGGAACTAGGATATGGAACCCGCACATTTGCAGCACAATAATGATACATTATATATTTTATTTATTTCCTTTATTTCAGACCATGTATATTGAATTATTTATTATATTATTTTATTTCACAAATTTACACACACACTTTACTTTAAATACTAGAATTTTATGATTTAGGCGGTTGAATAAAGTGTCAATTGCAAAAGTACAAATAGTGAAATACATTTAACATCTTATTGTTTATCGGTATTACATTGTCCTTTACAAAAGCCTAAGAATATTTGTTCCAAGGAGGTCTGCCCAACGGAATAGACCTCCAGTTGGAATAGGGCCTTGGCTTCCTCCATCTTCTTAAACATCTCGCCCCAAGTGACGCCACTGTTGATTGGGATGTGGTAATGAACATAGCATGGGTGCATATCTTTCAGTTGACAGTCTGTATCAAGTATCCACAACAGCTTAGATTTAGCTGTTCATTCACTAAAATGTAATTAGTTGGATTTCGGAATGGATTTCTTACCAGGAAAGTTGTTCTCGATAAATTGTCTCAACGGGTGAAGATAAAGTTCCCAAGCCTCGGGTGTTCCGTCTGTGGGATTGTCCCTTCTTCCAGTTTCCTATTGTCATTTAATCAATGTACTTTTGTCTTTGTCAGGTTAGGATTCAGGAGTAAGTTTAAGTATAATTAAAGAATAAAGATGTTTAGTTATTTTACCATTGAAGTCCTGGTTTGTTTGAGCTCTTCCTCCGATTCACATTTCATTTGGGCTATGAGCGCATACCCATCCCCAAACTTACTCTTGAGGTGCTGGGTGGAGCCCAAACAACGGAATTTTCCGTTGACCATTATGGCAAGTCTGTTACAGAGAGCTTCACATTCTTCCATGCTAATTAAAAATTAAAATCAAAACATTTTATTTAGGGATCTAAATTCCAAGTCATAGCCATTTGCGACAGTGTTTTCTATGTTAATTTATAACTGAGTTGTACCTGTGAGAGGTCAGAATTACGGAAGTTCCACTTTCCTGTGCCTTAACCAAGGTGTTCCAAAGATGTCTTCTGGCGACCGGATCCAATCCCGACGTAGGTTCATCAAGAAGTATCACGGGAGGGCTTCCGATAAGAGCCAAAGCTGTAGAGAGCTTTCTCTGGTTGCCCCCACTGAACATTAAAAATGATAAAGATAGTTAATTGTTCACCTACCCCAAGCCTAACCATTCTTATTACGTATCATTTTTGCTATTTTACATACCTGTAAGTTCCACAGGGTTTTTCAATATGCTCGGAAAGCATAAGATCTCTTCCTAACTTATCTACCAGATCATTAATCTCTGATTCTGGGATGCCACGGAGTCTGGCAAAGAGGCGGATCGTTTCCCTCCCAGTCATTTCCGGAAGGAGACCCTTAAACTGGGGACAGTAGCCCACCAGCCCTTGGACATTCTGAGTACTCTTTTTCACACTTTTCCCTGCAATGAAAGCGTCTCCGGCTGAGATGGAGATGTCCCCGGTCAACATCTAGGCCCAGAACAAAATTCTAAATTGGCCTACTGTTAATTAAATTTAAATTAGTTTGGAATTACGTACGAGGATCGACTCGACTACCTTAAATACGGTGGTTTTCCCTGCACCATTGATTCCTAATAGACCTGTAAAAATTTCAGAGTTAATTTCCAGTCCATTTTGCCCCTCCACCATATTGAAATTCCATCAAATCGAATTTTATTTATTATACCAAAGCAGCCTCCAGGGTGGACTTCTAGACAGACCTTATCTACAGCCACAAAGTTGTCATAATACTTGGTCAAGTCCTTCAGTATCATAGAATCATCCTGGAACAGTTCCTTCAAGTTGGCTTCCCTAATTTTCTTATTTTCTTCTTCCACATCGGAATCCACCAAATCTGCGTGATGGTCCCTTCTGTCACTCCTTTTCCCATTACCACAACAGCTCATTCTGGGAAGCATTCTTGACTCAATGAGGAAAAGCAAAATGTGACAAGTGAGACCGATGACGAATAGGTAGAAGGAGATCTTTCCCAGGCCTGGGGTATTCCATGCAAAGTAACTGATCGGGTCTGAAAGATGATCGTAAAATTATTTATCTTGTCCCAATAAAATTAAAGTCGGAACAAAAATATGTTCTACATAAATCATTTTCTTACAACTTTTGCAGCACACAAAGTCCGGGTTATCCTGGCACATGGAAGCCACCCGTGGACAGTGAGTATGAAGCTTAACATTGACAGCTATCTGCTGGACGGCATACCCCATGTCGAAGTTTGGGAGCAACATGAAAATCCACTCTAAGAACCTGACCACATCAGTGAGCCCTCCTGTTTGAAACAAATGCATAATGAACAGGCTACTCATTCCTGTGATCACGCTCCAAGAAAATACTTGTCCGTATCCAGCGGAAGGAGCCGAATAGTAGAAGGAGAACAAGTACATCAGCGGAATAATGGCCCATCCAACCATAACCAAAACCAGGAAGAACAAGGACGCGGCTGAAGCACCCCGGAGGGGTCCCACTTGGAATGCTACCGGAACAATGACCAGGAAGATGCACGAGATGAGGTAATTCACAAAGTCGAAGAGAAAGTGGGCCACCCAGAAAATCAGGAGCTTCACCCCAGAGAGGTACTGTAACTGTTTGTATCTAGATGCACGCTCCTTGACTAGAAAGAAGATGAAGGTGGTCGCAAGGAGTGCCATGCTGCAAACAAATTGTTACTTTTATTGAAGGAGAATTGGTTGGTATTTTAAACGTTTGTCTAGTTTAAATACGAATTTTGTCATGATGCGTACGCGAGCACGAGTACGAAGCTAAATTGGAATGCCTCCGCCTGGATCTCTGACACAGTCTCGAGTTCGTCTTCGGATGTGAATGGCAGGGGGTAATTGGAAACGGTCAACCTCAAGGCATTATTTTGGGACAGGTTACGTAAAATGGAATTGTGGACCAAGTTTAATGCAACGGGAGCCGCATGATAAGGCTGATTATTGAAGAACCCTGTTAGCATTTCCCTTTCCCCAGAACCAGACTCTCCTGTGGCTTTGAGACCAACTATGTAGCGGGAGTTCACTCGGGTTAACTCCTTTTCGGACTGCGGATAATCATAATTTAATAACATAAGCAATTTCGTAATATGTATTTTCATAATTCTATAAGAAAACAATTTTGTTTAAAAACCTTATCCAGAATATAATCTTCAAATGTCATATTTCCGGTATTCATAACCGTCGACTGTATTTCGGACACAGTTTTGAAGGCAGTGCAAATATCTTTTGGTGGCGATGCAGGGCATTCCATTGTAGTGATAGGCTTTCCCAATTGTGTGTATTTCTAGCAAAAATGAATATAAGAGCTTCTTAAATTATTTAATTGGGTAGTTTTATATTTTTTATCCGTGTCCATTCAAATCTGTTTTAATTAATCCTACACTTAAGTCTAGTGTCCTCTCGACTAGGTCTCCGTTGTGGGACTGTAGCTTCAAAATAATCAAATCAATTACTACGTAGAAGATTGGCACAAGAATTTGCACAAGGAGAAGGAACATGTTCCTTCTTAAGTAAAGCAATTTCTTCACCAGCATTGCCCAAAGCTATAAATTATAATAATTTAATTTAAATTAATTTCCTCAAGCATTCATTCCAATAAGATAAAATAAAATGCAAAAAGAGAAATGGGACTTACTTGCTCGGATAGTAGGGAAGCGCCCGAATTTGGATGATTAAAATGGTGCTGGCCATCCTTACCAATTTGCAACTCTTCCCTTGCTGAAGCCAAATATGACAACGTTCCCTCCGACTCTTTGTAAATTTCAAGAATGATTTCCTGCTTGCTGGGATCTTGAGATTGGAATTGAGAGATGTCCGAAGCAATCTCCCGGTTACTGGGTACATTGGATTTGGATGTAATTGTGTGGGTGGATTGTGGTCCGGCTTTCTCAGATTCTTGCGTCATTTCCTTTTCAATTTCTTGGCCAACCCTTGGATAGGAATAAGAAGTTGGTGCTTTTATTAAAGTAAAGCGTAATCTCTTAATTGATTTTGATTATAAAAAGGTTGTCAACTTTTTGTAAAGAAATTACCTTATAAAAACTTCTTCCATTTGAGTGATGGAACAACCATAACTGGCAATTCCTAATTCAGATTTTCTCTTTTCTAATTCCTGAAACACTGCTGGGAACACTGATACCTTAGCGTCGGGTAAGGAGTAGCTCAATTCGGTGCCCACATTTTGGTCCACGTCCACCTCCGGTATGTACTTTTGCAGGAGTTGGGTGATTAGATTCACTTGGCAGTTGGGTTGTTTTGCTATGATCAAGTGGTAGCCTCCACCTAATATTTAAGGATAAGCTGATTTTAAGAATTAAATATTTTTTAAAAAACTTTCAAAAGTTTGTCCTACACTAACCATATCTCTTCTTGAGGAACAGAGAGCTTCCACAGCATACAACCCTCCCATGAGCCATTATGGCAATCCTATCTCCAAGTAGATCAGCCTCGTCCATAAACTATGCCATATGTAATATGTAGTAAGTAGATTAACTGATTAATTATCGTGTATTTTAAGTGAATTGACTTGCCAAATTCTCAATCACCATCAACTTTCTTTGACTTTATTTTACTTACATGAGTTGAGAGTACAATCGTCCTTCCTGCTTTCTCCTTTAAGATCAAATCCCAAGTGGCTCGCCTTGCCCCAGGGTCCATACCGGAAGTGGGTTCATCCAATAACACAACCTTACTTCCACCCACCAAAGCGATACCCACTGATAACTTTCTCTTCAATCCTCCAGATAACTTGTGTGATGGTTCGTCTCTCTTGAACTGTAGCTGTAAGGCAACTACCATCCTGTCTACTTCCGCTTGGGCGAGTTTCCTATCGTAACCTTTAAGCTGCAATCATTTTGTCAAGTAAAAGTTAGCACCAAATTCATTACATTGTTAAATAATAACCACTAATGCTTCTTATAATAGTAATTATACCAGGCAAAAGAACTCCAAATGTTCCTCCACAGTCAACTCATCAAACAAGACATTGTGCTGGGGGCACAATCCCAAACTTTTCTGCACCTTATCAATATCCGTCCGAATGTCAAAGCCATTCACAATCGCGGTCCCACTCGTAGGTGGATAAAGTCCCGTGATCATGGACATTGCAACGGTTTTACCGGCTCCATTGTGCCTACATAAAAAAATTGCATTTATTTATTAATTATTTCCTTAATTATTTTCATTGGAAATTAATGTCGCCTTCTACCCCAACAATGCTGTCACTTGATTTTCATAAAAGTTCAAGTGCATATCATCTACAGCAACTTGTTGCCCGAATACTTTCGTCAGGCCTATGATCCTCACTCCAGCGTTGCCTTCCGGTTCCTCCTCAAAACGATTGTCCCCGATATTGTCCCCGGTATTGGAGGCATTTTCCGGGTGCACCTTCTTATTTCCACTGTCTGCTTCTACCGGCCCGGGAGGCCCGCCACACCAGTACCGGTTCTAAATTATAAAATCATTTAGCGATGAGCTTAAAAATATTTAACTAACCAGGTACGTACGGTATTTAAGTAGCTTCAAAATTATAAAATTCTACCAACCGTAAATGGAAAGTACCATGTCAGAGGAACTCCGTAGTCTCCCGGGAACACCGCCTCAATATAAATAGCCAGGAAGAGATACAAAAATCCATCCACCAGCATCATTATCAGGATTTCCAAAATGGTCAAATTGTCATCGGGATGAGCGACCTCCGTAATTGTGCTCCATTGGATCCCACTCCCGATCATCTCAAACATTAGGATAACTCGGCAACCAAAGCCCATTGCTGAATTGCTGAAAAGACTTACCACCAACTTTGTTCCCTTTCCCAGTTCAGTATACCGGGATGCAAGGGTCATATAGGGAATGTAACTCATGAAGAACAATACTTGCGATGTCATTGCAGCGACAGTTGCTACAAGAAAATAAGTGCCAATTTTATTATAAACTATACTTAAATTAAATGTTTCAAATTGTCTTTTATAGTTACCTACCACTTGGACTAAATGAAGCGATCAGAAAGCCAAATGTAATTGTGGCAAAGGCATATATCAGTAAAAAGACGAAGAGCAGGGAAGCATCCGCATGGGTGAGGACGCTTAACTGCTGGTCCCCCACTGGAAGCTTTAAATTCAGTACCACCCACCCATTAAAATAAATCATTCCAAGTAATTTTAAATCATTTTCATTAGTCCCTAAAGTGCGTACCTTGTACAAGACCGTAATGAGTATGGTTGGGATCAAGAGTAAAATAAAGGACTTGGTCAACCAGGCGCTCCAATGGAGCCAGTTGGGAAGCCCCATAATTTTCATCGACACCTTGAGCCTCCTCTCCGCCTCCAGAGCGATGGACTCGGCAATGTTCAGCACTGTTATGGTGTAGCTCAGCCAAATAACAACCGGAAGAACTGAGATCAATGAGACCAGGTTCTTGTCCTCCTTATATTTGGGGTAGGGATACCGGCTAAGGGTCACCTTGAACTCCTTAGTGGGGTCCTTCTTGGACTTCATTTGGATGATTGCGGTATCAATTGCCGACTGTATGAAGAGGAATCCTTGCTCCCAGTATCCTGTCGCAAGTCATGGCATAAATAAAGGCATGATTGGTGGAAATTAAAGCAGAAATTATCTAATTCTTGTTTGGGAAACGGTATTATTGCATGCCTGGGCTTCCCCCACGTTCCAAATAGGTTTTAGTTGAACCCTCCGCATTCCCATTGACTTGATCTCGAGCAGCCCAACCCTGAAATTCGGGATAGAGCATATTCGTCCACCATTGTTCTTTCGGGGCTTTGATGGGGCCGTGATGCCGGGCAGGGAAGCGGAGTTGATACTAAAAATATAAAATAATGAGTGAATTTAGCTTACTTCCTTTTCCTAACAAAACTGGTGAGCTTTTCGTGGTGTTTGGTGAATATGGCTTCTTTAACGAATTTATTTCTATTACGCTGATCTCATTGTTACTTAGATTAGTTTTAAACACAACGGCTGCCAAAACAGGATTCACGTTTTTATGTCCACCACTGGAATCCCCTGTTGGGTGATGAGTTCGGAAGTAGTCTTTATTTTCCATGTAGTCCTTGAGCAAACTCTTTTCATCACTGAAGTTGCGAACTTTTTGGGGGATAAATAATTACTTCAAAGTTGATTACCTAATAATTACCGAATTCTTAATTAAATTAAGTTATTTATTGATTGGGATTTTCAGGCATTTCCACCAAACTCACATTCATATTCAAGAAGGAAGGCAAGAGCAGGTTTTGCCAAGGGGTCGGAGCTGGCTTTCTCCACATCATTTCCATTACTTGGCTGGAAGGGAAATAATAAATTGAAAAGGCAGGAATAATACGGATGGTGACAATTAATTTACTAAATGTACTTTTGCTAACGTTGGTGGAGATCATTTCCATCATTGCCCCGTCCCCGTCACCAAACTGGAGCCTGACGGTATTCATTATCCCCTCAACTTCGGGCGTGTTTGGGGCGAAAAGAATATATTTCCTTAAAAATGGAATACCATAATTTCCTCATTATATAACTATTTTATTTATGATTTCATTACAATCAGGTAATTAATCTTTAATTAGGCTCAGAATCCGAAGACTTGTCTCACTTACCCTCCAAGTGCATAGGTCCCTTGAGGGTCCCACGGATCAAATTGAGGGTAGATGCGCTTGCTAAATTCTTCGGCTGGGGCTTTCCGTCTGAGGAGGACCAGCAGTATCGAGAAAACTATGGACTGGAGAATAGTTATAGTTATGATTATATAATTGGGTGAAATGCTGTGAAGAGGACGTTTCTGATTATAAGGGAAGTTAGTAAAAGAAATTTAATACCAGAGCCATATTCCAAAAGTCCCACTTATGCCTCATTTGTATGGTGTAGTTCTTCCAAAGGAGGAGACGAAACTTCCTGAATCCACTCCCCATTTTTGCTCCCTATATGCAATCTGTTACAAACCGTGTTGGAAACCCTTACTTGTCTAAATTAATAGCTAATCCTACCACATCCTAAACTTTTCTGATCTTACAGAACTATTATAATATTTAGGCTAGATCTTTAATTAAACCAAATATTTATGGATGGCTGTTATTTAGTAAGACAAAATATTTCGCCATCATTCATGTTGGAATATTATTTTGCTTATAACTTATAAGAATAATATAATGATAAAAATGATTTGCAGATACACTACATGTCAGCTAAGGCGACAAGTGGCTATGGAAAAAATACACTATTCCATGATCATGCGCTAACGCTAACCCCAAAATAAAAACCAAGATATCCATAATGGCCATTATAAGCAAGTTATACATTAATATCACTTTTAAAGAAAAATGATGTACGATAATCATAAACAAGCTTGGGCTGCTTCTTATTAGAAAATAAGTAAGACGGATGAAGTATAATAAATAAGCATTATTAATCTAATTAAATTTTAGCAAAAATTGTCCAAAAATAATCATAACGATTTTCTTAAATAGTATAGTACAGTTCAATTAAAATTAAGGAAGCAAAACTGACGATTCAATATTATTGCATGACTTAACGCATTAGGAAAGAGCATTTATTTCAGCTTCAAAAATCGAATTTGCTTTAAAAAAAAGATACATTCTGCTATCATCGGATACCAAACATGACTTGGTATTTGAAGGAATTAATTATTCTACAGTGAGTTCAGATCAGAATTTGATGGGATGAGGTGAACTGGATGACTGGATCTCTGGTTACATGTGTCTCGACTCTCAACTCCTCTTCTCATTCATTAGCGTTACCATCATCGGATTTAGCATCCACATCGTCATTATCACTGGCATCACTGGCATCACTGGCAGTCCCGTCCCCATCATCACTAGCGGATTCTGTCCCATCATCCCCGCTGTCCGAGCCCTCGTCGTCATATTCGGAGGAGATCCCTTCTTCATTGTCTTCATCTTCACTCCCTTGATCCTGGTCATGGTCGTCATCCCCCTCATCATTCTCGCCAATGGCTGCCCCAAGCACCCTAATAAGCCCCTCCAAGAGCCCCATGGCTTGATTCATGAACTGATTTATTGGATTTTGAAGCTGATTCATAACAATCAAAAATACCAGGCCATGGACATCGAGCTGATTGGCACACTAGAGGTGAAGACAAGATAAGAGAAGATTAGCTTTCGTTGCATCATGTATTACATCATCAATGGATAGTATTGCTCACCGCGAGGAGGTCACCCAAAGCATCAGCATTCTCCTGGAGGAACTCTTGATCCCAAGCGGCAATAGGATCTAGTACCCTGCCCCTGTATCCATCCAACCCATCATCACCCGGTGGAAGGTCGCCAGCTTGGTTGTGGTGTTCTGCCCAACGGACGAACAGGCCCAGGATGTCTCCTTGGACGTTGGCCACAGGGATGGTTGTCTCTTCCGGTGGGTTACCATTGTTGTCCAGACCTCCATCCGCCCGCCCCTGCTGAAGGTCGTCCAGAACAGTTTTCAC
The DNA here is from genome assembly GCA_034700485.1 of Pseudosinella alba. NCBI lineage: Eukaryota > Metazoa > Arthropoda > Collembola > Entomobryomorpha > Entomobryidae > Pseudosinella > Pseudosinella alba. The sequence goes on from JAQIXQ010000763.1 coordinate 18,503, forward strand.
AGAGGAGGAGAGCCTGGCTGCGTTTGCTTCCACCCGGAAGCGGATCTGGTCAGCACTGACAAGAATCACGTGAGTCATCTTCGAATCTGCTTCTTGGGAGAAGAATTTGAATCAGGTATGCTGATAAGGGAGGAATGAGCGTATGGCGGTCAGCGGTAATTGTTACTCAGAAGGGTGAGTGTGTTTCAATTATTAGTTTCGGTTTTAGGCTAAGATTGAGATACTTCCGGTTCTAATTCTGACTTTTGCTTTTTAAAGTGATTTGGGCTTGACTGTGACGGTGCTGTCCTTGACCTAAAAAAAAGTTTATCTGAAAATGCATAAAAAACCATTCGTTCATTCATTCAATCTTGATGTGATGTAACCTTGGGATTGATTGGAAAGGCTTTTGTTGGGTAATCGGAACTTGGGTGGTATTTTGGACAGGGGCAAGTCACGAGGAACACTTCGCAATGTGTGGTTTGTAATTTTGTACTTTGTAATGTGGCTGAAGCAAATTAACACGAAAATAAAGGCCAATCAAAAATCAATCGCTTACTTCGAGTTCACACCGGAGGATGAGTTGATATATGCAATAATGTGCATCAATAGCAATGGTTCCTAAATTGTAAGAGCAAACGCATCGACACTTAACCTACTATATGAGCTCATTAACTAACTAACTTTCATCATTTTATCTATTTCTGTCCTCTCATATGTCTGTCCAATGTTTGATGATAGTATAACATCAGGATTACGAGCATTAATTAAAGTTCACTAATAATTAGCAATTTACAATAATTGTAAATTGCTAAGACAGGAATACCGATATGCACTAAGCTGACATTTCATTATATTTTTAACAGTGCTGCATATGGCTAGAATTTCATTCCTATCCTAATGACAAGGCAATGCCATTAAACTCACCTTAACTTATACTTATGATACAGATATGATATCAATCATTATTGCATTACTAATTAGTAGTAGTTCATCAGTTCATTTGCATTTTGTCAATTACTGATACATGAGATGCACTACACTAATGTCCCCCTTCACTTTTGCTTCTATAAATACATTAAACCTTTAACATGCGCGGTGGTCATTGTCATTATGCTAACTCAAGCAGCTCATGCTACATCGTTCCTTTCATTCAATTAATAGCTCGAATCATATATTTTAAAGTTACATATTAAAAATGACCTCCAAGGCATTTCTCGTCATTTTGGGGGCTTTGTTATTGGCTGCCTCTACCCTGGCGTTTCCAAAGCTGGAGCAAGTCCCCCACCGTAAGGAGTCAACCACAACTGTATCCACATCTACCTTAGCAGAGGAACCTTTGTCATCATCCTCTCCCCCTTCAAATGTAACTGGGGGAAATGAAGCCAGCACCTCCACCTTGAGTCCTTCGATCTCAACCTCATCGTCAACCCCAGCTTGCAACGAAACCGGAACTAACGAAACCGCATCAACCGTGAGTCCATCAATGTCGTCCTTACCCACTTCCAATGTAACTGGAAGTAATGAAACTACTTCCACCTTGAGTCCACCAATGTCAATCACTTCATCATCCCCAGCTTCTAACCTAACTGGTAGTAATGAAACCTCCTCCACGACGACCCCATCAGTATCATCGTCATTACCCCCAACTTCCAACCTAACTGGGATTAATGACCCCACCTCCACGATGAGCCCAACAACTCTAATCTCATCATCAGCTTCCCCAGTCAAGGTGTCGGAGAGTGAAGCCACTTCCAAAGCCCCAGTTTCCACTTCAACTAGTCTTGCCCCAGGTATTAAACATTAATACTTTTTATTTAAACTTTCATGAACATGTAAATTGTATTACTGAAGTAAAACTGATAGAGGTGGAAGTTACCTTTTTTGATCCTTTTTTTCTTCTAAACTTTAGAAACTACTTCCAGCAAACCTAGTCCCGCCCATGTCGGAGGAAAACCTTTTGACTTAGAGTCCATGATGGAGTCCACAAAAGAAAGTAGGTTGACATTATCATTTTCACTGTAAAGTCGTACCCGTTTATTTTCGTTTACCGTTATTTTCTAATTAACAATTTTTCTCCAGCCTAACGTATTTTTTTATTTTGCCCATTCTATTTTCACTGTTATCCATGTTGGTCCGCCCGCACAGGCTTGAACAAGTTTTCCAAAACTGTTCAAAAAGTGGCGTCCGCAACCCTCCCTCCAATTAGACCAATTTCGTAATCCCTCTACCGTTAAAGGACTCTCCCTGATAATGTCCACGGAGCCAGCCCATTTTGTGTGAATGTAAAACTACATATTCCACGTTCCATCAATTAATCCAAAGCAGTATTTTGATCTTGGCCTGATAGCGTTATTTTTATTATTCATGGATTGGATTGGAACTAATGCTGATGCATTTTTCAGACTAAAATTATATTTTATTTATGCATTTTTCTTAATTAACGAGCTGCCTAATGAGACGTTTAGTTACTTTCCTAATTAAAAATAAATAATTTTTTAACTGAATGTGCTCGATCAACAGCACTTCTTCTACACGTTGTTATGAATCATAGTCGATCACATCATGACAGTTTCACATGTTTCATTCATTTTTATTATTCATATCCAGTCCGAAAGGACAAATTGCCAGTGAAATTAACAAGCCACTTAACTAACTATTCATTAGTTTCATTACTCATTCATATTCTCATGATTAATCTAATCAACTTCCAAAAAAATCATATTACCCAAAAATTTCTTAGCTTGGTTGAATGCATCAAATATTTGCATGCATTTTTTTTTAACTCAACCAAGCCAAGCCACATCAACGCAGGCAGAAAGAAGGCAGAACAAAGACAACGAGCTTGATCTACACCCCGTTCATCCCACACCGACACTCGGCTATGGGCTAAGCCTATATCAAGCACCCTTACATTCTATTGCATAGCACAACGCCTGTGCTCCATGGCCTTAGCCCCCTTGCCTGGCTATAGATGAACGGGGTGTATGGTCAGCTGCACTTTGGGGAAGGGTAT
>JAQIXQ010000764.1:0-21473 GCA_034700485.1 Pseudosinella alba
CTCTTTGTCAGATAAACTTGACCGTGATTTTGCTCCCAACATGAGAGATTTTTTCAATGTCATTTGCTCTTGAAATAAAAAAAAATATTTCTTGAAAGTTTTATTTTTAAATCCGCGATAAATCCGTTATACGCAATGCCCTATGATAATATGCTATGAACACGAACATATTTTTTTGGGTTACTTTCCCCATTTTTTAAATTCATTTTTTCAGGATAAATCTTTGAATTTCCCGATTTGATTGCTTTTTTATATACAATTCCTTACTTTATTTTGCACTCACAATATAATCATGTTTAACTAATTGAGCTATGCAATTTTATAGTTAGTTAGTTAATCTAACTGAACTAACAAGTCCACTAATTTTCCCTTTTGTCATTGATTGTGGCTGGACCCTTGTGATTTGATCCATAAATTGCGGAATCAACCATTCCATATTCCAAATATGGACATGATGATGATCACATAAACAGGATCTCCAGCAGTTACCTCCCAATTAGAAAGTCAGCATGGTGAAAGTGAACTCCAGAAATCCCCATCAGCACCAACAATTCCAGAAAATGAAGAATTGGCGGATCAGACAACGCCAGTCCCTGATCCAGTCTCAGAATCCCCCTTCACAACTTCCACAACTGCGGAGGAAGCAAATGATGAAGAAATTGCTGCAGAGATTAAAACACCGCTGGAGACGATCCGTGAAGAATCATTTGACCGTTCCCAATCCGCATGTAATGCAGTTCTGCCCCCACCCCCGGGGGTGATTGCTGAGAAGGGGAGGTCAGAAACGCCTCCAACACCGTTGGAGACCGACTTGGGGCATAAGGTTGAAGACTTGTTGCTCATAACTTCCAAGTCTCATTTGCCACCACCGGAAGAGAAGAATGTTAATGTGCACGTTGTCTCCACAGAGGACATCAGCGCAGCCCTTGGTGGCCTTTTGGATGACACGGAGGAGAGCAGTGATGGATCCGATCCAAGTCTGCGAGACACTGACGTAACAAAAGATACACCCAAAGCTGATCCAGTTGACGATAGCAGTAATAATGACAGGGATAATAAAAATGATGAATTGAAATCGTCATCTGCCGAAGATGTAAAAGATGGAAGCGATTTGGCCCCCATCCAAGATTGTGACCATCAGCATCAGCCTGATCCCATAGAGGATGGACCAGAGACAAGCAATATTGATGGTGTTTCCCCAATAAATGAATTGCTTGTTGATACACCCAATCCCCAAGAATCCGAGGGGAGCAGTCCCATCGTCCATCATAATGAGGGGGATCCTGTCGAGGTCGCTGATGAAAGCAAGGAAAACATTCCGCAAATGGGAAATGAAGAAGGCGTGGAGTCAACCAGAGAGGGAGGGATATCTGAACAACCACAAGAAGCTATTAATTTATCACCATCTGAAAATGTCGGGGAGGGAAGCGATCAAATATGTGGCGATGATGATAAAGATGATAAAAATAAGCGAAGTGAATCATCATCCCAACCGGTTGAGGATGATGGTGACGGAAAGGCTGAAATCAAACGAGAAATGAATGTGGAGGAAAATACCCCAAATATCGATAATGTTGCGTCGTCTCCCGCACCAGAGGAGGAAGTAGGTCAACAAGCCCATGAAGATGATAAAATTATTGATGGCGATACGGATCAGATTAATCATGGAGGGGAGGATGTGGATGTGGAGAAGTCAGAGTCACTTCAATTGCCACATAGTAATGTGAGTCCACTCACCGACAGTAGCGCCGATCGAGAGGATACTGATATTGCCACTCCAACCGATTTCTCTAATCACGAAGAAAGGGAGTCGTTAAATTTAGAGGAGTTGAAAAAATTTGCGAGTAATTTTGAGGAAGAAATGGAACCTACTGGGAAGGGAGAAGAAGGTGCCGCAGGTACTGATGTGGCTTCCACTGTTCCTTCCGAGTCCCAACCAGGGGATGGAAAAGAAGCTCCTGTAGAGGTTTCCAGCTCCTCCACTGAGGGGACTAGCTCTAGTCCAGTTGGGGAAGTAATGCAAGTTGAGGTTAAGGAAAGTGAAAGCAAGGCTCAGGACAATTCTTCATCTGAAACTGAAGTTGTGAAGCCAAGCGATGAAGCAACCGTAAGCCCTCAAGTATCTGAGGACGTAAACAAGGAATCTGAACAGCCAGAGCAATCCGAAACTCCTGAAGTACCTTTGGAATCGAAAGTGGAAAATGCTGGAGACAAGTCTCCGTCAGATATTTCGCAGCCGGTCGAATCTCCAGAAGTCGGCCCAACAGAACCTATAAGTGAAGCAAATACAAGTCCTGTCACAACTAAGCAACTCCCGGAATCCGGCGAGGTTGATCCAACTGAAGTCAAAACGGATTCGGACACCGTGCCAGAGCCAGTGAAAGAATCCACTAACGACGAAAACAGTCTAGACGCTGCTACGGAGTCTCCAGAAACGCTAAAATCTAGTCAGTCGACTACCACGGAGCAGCCCCCCGTAGAAGCAAATGAAGCAAAGCCGTCTGAGTCTGAAGAGCCTGCATCAGATGGAGCACAGCCACCCCCAGAAACCCAACCAATCACATCTATTCAATCACCAGTCCCAGAAAACCCAGAAACCGAGTCCAATGATGTCCCTACCCATCCAGTTGAAGATACAGAACAGGTACCTGTACAGGAACCTACAACAAATGAGCAAGCAATAGCACAAGACTCAGAAAGGGCCCCTGCATCAGTAGGCGAATCTCCCCCGAAAGTTGAGACAACCCCGGAACCAACAAAGACTGATGAAGCATCTCCCTCACAAGAAGACCCTCAACCCGAACCGGAAACCCCGCCCCAACCATCTGAAACCCTCAAATCACTTGACAATCCCGAAACTCCACAAGAATCTACCTCTGCCCCCTCCTCAGAACCTATTTCCAACACCACTAACCAACCCGAACCGACTGCTGCCCCAGTCATTAGCAATGAACCTGTAGAGTCTCTAGGTGGCCCTGATAAGCCAGCCACCCCTACTACCACCACCACCGGTAGCGATAACATTGATGGTAATAATAGTACTAGTGCCTCCGTGAATAATGATAACCAAGCACCAACCCCTTCCCCCTCGTCTGATATCGCAGCTCCTGTTGAATCTCAGCCTTTGGTGTCCGCCGATTTGTCTAACGCTGTAGTAGCTTCTGTTGTTGAACCTGCAACCGAAAATACCGGCAACCTTTCTTAACTCTAGACCTAACTAATCATCTCTATCTCTGTCATATATATTACATTAATTAAGGAATAACACAAACATTGTTCATATTAGATGTAGACTTCACATAATATTTTCTTCCCATTCACATATTTTACAACTATCTTCAGATTTTTGGCAAATGCTAGTTAACTGTTTAATTAAAAACATCAATGTTGATAGGTAGATACGTAGGTACATATTTCCCTATAATGTTGCAATAAATTGTACTTTCACCCTCTCTGTGCCCGTCCTTTGTTTTGGATGTCCATTGCTATTGTCGACTGTCGTGTTTGTTAATGCTATGCAGACCTATTTAACATGTCGTGTGTTATATTAAAATATATCTGTCATTATGTAATAAATTAATAAAGCTAGACAATTGTATGAATCGTACTTGTCCATCTCAAACGTATATGTCCTCTGCTAGTAACATAAACTGTCTCCGTTTAGTCCGTTTGTTTCTCATCTTTACTCCTCTGAGCAAGTACATCAATAATGAATTCATTTGAACCAAGTTAAAAAGACACATCTTGAACCAAATGAATAGAAATTGCTACTAAGCCCAGACCACAAAGGGAAAGGGGGAATAAGGAAGGGGATCCCAATAAATCCGTCAAGCCAACGGTCAGACCCAGACTAAGCGGGGCAAACAAGCAGTCAAGGTCAGTCGCGATTGAGGATTCAGCCATTGTTGGGGAAAAGCAGGCGGTCAGTGAAAGCGCATCATCGCCAGTGCTCCGACGAGTAAAATCAGGACCGGGAAGGAGTCGAGTGGCAACATCCAAATACCGTTCCGGGAGAGTGATTGATAATCAGTTAGTGACATATTTTGACAAAATAATTAGCATAGCATTTTGGGAGAAAGTATCTAAGATGTGATCACTGAATTTTTTTTATAGAATGTCAATGGACGAGATGGAGAAAGAAATAGAGAATGAAATGATGAACAACGCTGCTGTAAAAATCCAGGCCGGTTTCCGAGGCTTTAAAACACGCAAGACCATGCGCAGCTCCGAATTTGGGGTAAGTAAAAAAGCACGCAAGCCTGAGGGAGGTCAGGAGGAAAGTAATCCTTCTGGAACAGCTTTGGCAAGCGATGCACCAGCTTCATGTGAACTGTCTGCTTCTTCGCCCGAACCTGCTTCTGCGAAGCGACTTTCTCCCGAACAGGTTTCCGGGGTGGGGAATGCTCCAATATTAGGAGAAAGTATTGCTGCGAGGGGTGCTGGCGTCACCAGCAAGCCACCCCTCAGTGCCCTTCGCTCCCACTCCTTCCCGGGGTCACACGAACTGGATGAAATGCAGGAGATTGTAGAATTAGATGAAGGAGAGGATGATCCCTTGCTGATTAATCCAGAGCAGGAAATTGAGTTGGATTTAGACCCGGACTATATCAACAAAGCGGCTGTTCGTATCCAGAAAAATTTTCGGGGTTACCAAGTTCGAAAAACCCTGAAACGGTGTCCATCAGGTAGAGGATAGTAATATGCATTCAATTTGTCAATGCGAATGAATTGTATTTTTTTAAATTAATACTTTGTAAAATGTTCGAAGGCAAAGAAAATAATGGAAGTAAAGGTCCCACCAAAAGCATGAGGTTGTCTGGATCCGACAAAAAAGGGAGTAACGATAAGCCTAAATGTGAAAGCCAGGATATTATGGAGCGTTTGCAGGAACTTAATAACCAGGATGTGGAAGAACCTGCTCAGCCAGGTACATCAATGACGCTGATTTAAAAAAAAAAATTATTTTTGTTACATGTAATCACATGACTGATTCAAATAAATTTGCAGAGAAAGCAGCAGCTAAAATCCAGGCCAGTTTCAGATCCTACAAGGAACGAACCAAATATCAAAAGAAGAAGAAAGCAGCAATTACTCTCCAGGCTAACATACGAGGCTTTCTTACTAGAAAGCGGCTGGCCAATTTACGAAGGTAACTTAATTTTGATAGAAAATATTCGAGGAAAATGAACTAATTCTAACAATCTGCTTTACACATTTGCAAATGTCTTCGGCAACTTTCTCAAAGACGAAGCTTCCAAAGGCGGCGTTCCTCCAACAAGGCTTTCCAAAAGGAGCTGGAGGATCTAAGAAAGGTGAATGATGCAGCTACCAAGATTCAAGCAGTGTTTCGAGGGTAAGCTTCAGCATGGGTTTCCAAAGATCAACTAATTATTTTTGAAAACAAGCTATGACTTACTAATAATAACAAAAGAGGAAATGTGAATATGAAATGCATTTAATCTGTGCGTATTGGCTTTGCTTGAGCTTTCTTCATAATAATGCCAAAAGTCATTCCTAACCCAAGTCCAACTCTCACTTTTTCAGTTTACGTCAATCTAATCCACTTCATACTCCTTTTTGTTTTAGATACCAGGTGCGTTCGAAGATTTTGCCGAGGAGTGGCAGTATGATTAGTGAGCACGAGCAAATGGTCGATGAGTAGCCAGCAATAAGGAAATTGTCAATAGATTTCAAACAAACTCTCCGTCGAACTTTTGACTGATTGAATGCGTACCAAGTACCTCTTTGTAGTATATGCTAAAACTAAAACTTATCATTGATCGGGATGAGGAGCACAACCGTGGCTTAAAAATAGAATTTATGAAATATATCACACTTGTCATTTATTGAATTCGATAAACTTATGAAATCATTTTACCGAGAGAACTAATAGCACGAGCTGGTTTCAAAGTGTTTGCATAATTAATATTAATGAGGGAGTTCTCTAGTATTTTACTCTGTGGCCTACAATGCGTATACTGTATTATCATAAAAATCATGCTAGACTTAACTATATTTAGTACCTAAATTAAATGCTAAAACAATTATAGACAAAAAATACCCTACCTGTAGAACAAATGGGAATCGTAGAAAATGTAAAGATGCGGAAAAAATTACTTAATTGTATATGCCACAGTTCTTGTTCTGCCATATACGTAAACAATCTTAAGTAACTTAATTGAATTCAAATGGAGTTTATGATAACTTGGAAAAATTCTATGTTGGCTGCCTGCATAATAATAATTTTTAACGTTACAGATATCAAGTGGAATATATCAAACAGTTATAGCTGTTTAGCAATATTATCGTGTGTATAATATTATTCATTTAGTTATGATATAATTATACCAACAAATGCTGAATGTGATGTGCAAAAAAATAAAGTTACTAAAATCGTATTATCCATATTCACGATATTTAAATGGCTGTAAATTAACTTTCGTTTTTTAACTACACATTAGCATGTATGTACTCATTGAGCAGTTTAGGAAGAGTACAGCACAATCCAGATTATTCCGAATCTTGTACATAGGATAAGATGCATAAAAAAATGTTTTATTTATTAGGAATATTAGGATTGACTTGGGCATCTCTTATTGCCCCAAAATAAGCACAGCAAAAACAATTAATATTGCAAGTTCAGAAACTCTGGAATAGCTAGTGGCCTGAATGGCTGAATATGAACCTGATCCCATTCCGCCCCCTCGGCTGGCTAATTCCTCCATGAGGATTTCCTCCTTGTCGGGATCAAGTGTGAAAACCTGTAATTTAAAATAATCATAATTGTTTTTTAATGGATTATAGCTGGTAATTGAATTATAAACAGGAAATGTTTGCATGAAACTTACATCGTCATTCCACAAAACTGGGACCAACACAGGATGGAACTTTTTAAAGTAGTCAATGCCAGGAATGGGTTTAATCCAAATATTCCACTGGAACCTTTTGTGGAATGTTATTACAGCTCCAGTCACCTTGGACAAAAAGTTAGCCAATTGTCATAATATGTCATTAATAATTTGCAAAAATAAAAAGATCTAAAATAGGTATGTGGAACTTGTTTGCTACCGGCTCAACAGCAACTTCTGTCCGATGAAGTTTTGTTTCCGGTTGGAGACCTGTCACACCTTGCTGGTATTCGGGGCTGGCATCCCAAAAATGGGCATATGACATTGCATAAGGCGCCCCTAAATCATCAATATTACATCAAGTTTCATAATAATCCATTATATATTTAATGATGGAAATTAATATAAAATAAACTTTGACCATACCAAATTGACAAGAAGAGACATCCAGGACACCCTTCTTCAAACAGGAGTTAACCCCACCTGCAGAAGACCCATTATCAAGTTTGCAAAAACAATAGTTGTCCTGGTTAGTTCCAGCCTCTTCCAAAACATCCTTTCCAATGGAGTAAATATGACCGGTCACAGTATTAAACTGTGCCTCTTCCCTATAGTCAAAACTAATGGAACGACAAAGATCCACTTCCAGCATGTACAGCTTGTCACTGGTCTGTAAGGATGGGGGAAATACTGATCCGTCACTTCCTCGAATTTTGTTACAATCCTCGCCACTCCAATAGGTCAGGTTTTCTCGGCCGTTATAGGTAATGATTTGCCCCACTTTTTTCTCAGCTTTAAGCCCCGAGTCCACCGTGAACTGACCTTCGTGGGCTCCGCTTTTCTATTGCATAATGAAAAATTATACGAAATATTGATAATGATGACACGGGCTAATTTACTAACATTTAACTTAATAACACTTCTATTTACCATCTTTAAAATAGCGTGTCGACCCACAGTGAACTCGTCCGTGAGTGGGGATGAGGGTCCCATTAAGCCAATATATTTATGATAATTTGATACGTTTAACCCCTTAAATAATAGGTCGCCGATTTTCACATTCTTCTTTATGATGGTCTCCCCGGTTGCTAGCAAAGCGGAAATAGCTTGGTTTACATCCGCAGGATTTTTACTGTATTTTGCAGCCAGCGTCGAGAAAATCTATTTGAAAATCCATTGTAATAAATTAAAATGTGACATGAGCCAATGAAAATAAGTATGTCTATTTTAAAAGTATTTTATGACAGTACAACGAAAGGCAGGTTGATTGTATTGACGGTATCATCTTCAGTCCCGTTGGAATGGGTTGGGTCAAATGTATATGTGAAATTACGTTCAAAATTGACACTCATGTCGAGGTTCATGGAGACATCGAATTTATAACGGTATTCCCTAGATAAGATGGAGCAAGAAGCAAATGTCTTTTAAAACCTGAGGAGAGGACTTTGAAAATATAGTCTTTAATGCAACAGTAGAATAAAACGCACCGATAGTAATATGGACCAACTTGTTTCAAAGTTGGCTTTTCACCCTTCTCCACCTCATCCGGGTTTGTGATGTTGAAGACGTAGATTTGATAAGCATGCGTTCCCGGAACGACATCCCAGACTTCCCACTTCCATCGGCTGTTTAACTTCTTTGTAACCACAGCCTAGTAAATGCGACATAAATATAATTATAACAATTCTACGCTTATTAATATACTAAAGATAGTTAGTTAATTGGGGTTTAGGTGATGCTTTAAACTTAACTTACACTATTTACAATATCATTTAAAAAGTTGATGGGGAACCCGTTATTCGTTTCGTATGTTTTTGAGCCCGTCCCAGTGGCCGATTTTAAAAGATATAAATTTAGAAACGTCAATGTCAGTAGAATATTTAATATGATGGCCCTCATAATGAATGGAGACTTTTAAAAATACTGCCTATCAACAAGTTTGAACTACTGCCTGGTATAAATTGCACAGATTGCGGGATCAGAGAAATGCCTGAAAAGGTCTTGGAGAATGTGGGAATATGGGAAGAGGAAGGATAATTTTTCGACTTCGAGTAAACAAGAGTATATAGCTAATATGTCAATTTATTAGCTCTGTTTTGTAACTCAATAATTAAGTTAAATGTTGTAAGTTGGTGGAATGGGATCACTATCGTATAAAATAGTTAAGGAGTATATGGCAATATGCTCCACACGATGAACTCGGAGCCACTCTTAACTCATAAAATGTTGGAATAGGAATAGAGATAGAGATAATTTTCTAGAAATAAATTCAAGGTCTCATTTTGTATTGTAATCTATTATAAATCGTTAACGAGAAAATATTCTAAATATTTATCCATTCATATTTACCCATCCGCAGTAGGCAGCTCTGGGGTAAGATAATGTGGCATTATTCATAAGAACTTTAAAGGCAAATGAATGCAAATGACATGTTGTTGGAAAGAGATGGACGAAATGATGACAACAATACAATTTAAGAAGTTACCATCTATATCATGCATCCAGCTATAGTAATATGCACTAATTACAACATTGTAGCAATTGTAGAATAATTCATTAGGTTTAGGTTGCCTAAATGGGCTCACGAGCGATCCTAAATTTCAGCGTTATGGGGAAGGGTTTAGAATGGCACTGCTATCTAGTCGATGAACTCGAGCTACATACATCGTAACCTGAAAGGTGTTGAAATCAATAGGTACAAGAAAATACATACTCCTAAAAATAAATTCAATGTCTAATTTTCTTTCATCTTGGCATCATTTATCCGTATTTAAATCAAATCAATTCAAATATGGCCAGTAAAACTGAATTAATTTCAATTTGTAATTAAGTACCCATTGAATTTGATAGGTGGATAGTTTACATACAAGCTGTCATGAACAATTCAAAAGCATATGCCTACCCCGACTATGTTGTTTACTAGAATTAAATATGATGCAATCTTAATCTTAATGATGCTACAGAAATACTGCGAACTGCGAACGTGTGAAAAATTCTAGCTAAGTATATTCATTGATAATAATGTTGTTACTTTATAATCTTTTTTGATCCGCATACATAACCTACCTCATACTTAAGACTCCAATGTATATGGGTACATCCGTGCATGATGCACGGTGCATCTATGAAAGGCTTATGGGATCATTTCGCTTGGAAATTCTAAGTCGTATCATAGTCAAGCGCCAACCACCCAGCCCATCCAAGTGTATGTTCATGTGCCTTTGTGACCAGGAAATTCTATCCTGTACCCCCGACAAATGGGTGTTCTCGACGGATTCGTTATCTGTGCCCCGAAATGAACATTCAAATTCGCGAACTACGGTAAAATATATACGAGTATGACAAAAAATGAAATTGAATTACGTAATTATTGGTGGTAAGTGGTAAGTTATTATTATTTTTGATTGCATATTGCATATCAAAGTATTTGCAATCGGTTTTCAATGTGCATTAAATCCTATTTTGGTGGAGTAAGAAATGATCACTCGGGCAGCACATGGATATGAATATTAGGTCCTGCATGATTTAAGGTTTGATTTGATACGATGATGGCATAATGAAAGACTTCCATTGTCCAGGAGTACAGCCGTATGTACATAATTATCTAATCAGTCCTGGGAAAGGAAAATAAACTATGACTCTCTCCAACTGGAAACATATCAGCATCATTAGTTTTGCTTTTTGTTACTCTCTAATCTTATCAAAGCCTTATCAATGGGAAATATCTACAATACAACGCAAATATTACCTTCACATTTTATAATGATTCATGGCTCATGGCTCACCGGATCGTGGATCCACGAGGCGCACGCATTCACTTTATTATATCAGTCTTATTCAAAAGTGAACATTGGTCCGGCAAAAGTGGTCCGATTCATCCAATAAATGATTCATTTAGAATTTGGCTTCGTGGTCGGAAACAGTTTTTTTATCCGAGTTGAATAATCAATCTTTATTAAAGGCATAAAAATGTCTGGAAGTGGGAAAGAGAATTTGCAACTAATTTCATATTACGGGAAGGGTGTGCTAAATGGCTTGGTCAAAGCAGTGACGAGCAAAAAGTTCCTTCCGGTTTTGGCATCCAGTATTGCCTACAACCTTTACCAGGTTGATGATAGGACGGCAAATTTGTGGATAGTTGATGCAATTTTGTCATCAACATTTTGGTCAAATACCCTTCGAACCGTGGCGGGTCTTAGTTTGGCTGTGATTGCTGCTGTCAACTTTGACACGCTTTATTTCACTTTCAAGGCATTGCCTCGAGACATTAGGTAAGTGAAAGCAATTAGATTGCTCAATGCGGCATATCCGCTAATATATAATTTTAATTGCTTAATTTTTTCTTTGTCGGTCAAAAGAGGAATCACTCGATTCGCCCGTGTCTTACGAAGCATTAGATGGGCCGACAGAAATAATTTCACTGTGGCCAAATATCTGGATGCAAATGCGGACAAGACTCCGGACAAAATCTGCTTTTACTTTGAAGATCAGAAATGGACATTCAGACAAGTCCAAGCGTACAGCAACAGGATTGGGAATCACTTTGCCAGTTTGGGCTACAAGAAAGGGGATATTATCGCATTGTTCATGGAAAATAGGCCGGAATATGTTTGTATTTGGCTGGGTCTGAACAAAGTAAGTTGATACGGTGTAACATGGCTTGGGTTCTAATCTTTACTACTTAGGTACCATTAACATCGTAAATGATAATTTAATGATGATTAGATCGGAATCACTGCCGCATTAGTCAATTACAACCTTCGTCGACAATCTTTGCTCCATTGCATAGATATTGTAAAGGCAAAGGCTGTTATTTTTGGATATGAGCTAAATGAAGGTAATTAGTAATTAGTCATGTTACATACTTGCCTAATGAATTTAGCATGATCAATCCATCAAGACTATTAAAATTATTATTGTTATTCTAAAGCTTTGCTGGAAATCATGGAGCTGGAGAGCCCCCTTTCCACCATCCCATTATTTTGCTCCGGCATGGGAAAAAATTCTTTGCCCAAAAACATTCGGGATTTTGACGAGGAAGTTACATCGGCTTCATCTTCCACACCTGTGCAAATGAATGATATGAAACTTCATGATAGTTTGTACTATATTTACACCTCCGGCACGACCGGACTGCCGAAAGCTGCCGCTATCAAACAATACAGGTGCAATATAATACGTATCTGATGAGTCATGACTAATTCATGATTCATGTATACACATCTTTATCTTATTTTAGCGATCCGCAGAGTGTTTGCATGCAATCGCACATCTATCAGTTTTTATAACTGCATTTTATCTGCCCGAATTGCTGGGACGGAATAGTTTTGTAAATTGTAAAATGATAATGAATTTTTGTCTGTAGATTTATGATGGCAGCAAATGGAGTACATTTTATGAACTGTGTCACGGAGCATGACATCGTTTATGACTCTTTGCCACTGTATCACATGACGGGTGGGATGGTGGGGATCGGTCAGGCTCTTCTATTTGGAAGCTCTTTAGTTATTCGGAAGAAATTCTCTGCCTCTCAATTTTGGAAAGACTGCATAAAATATAATGTCACGGTACATGACAGATAATTTGAAATTGATCATTCCAGTTTGCATTGAATTGTATTAAATGCAATCCCGTTTTGTAGGTTGCACAATACCTGGGAGAAACATGTAGATATCTACTTGCACAGCCACCCTCCCCAGAAGATAAGGCACATAATGTTAGACTGATGAGCGGAAATGGCTTGAGGCATGAAATATGGGAAGAATTTGTGAAGAGATTCAATATCCCCGAAGTTGGAGAAGTATATGGATCTACTGAAGGAAATGCAAATCTTTGTAGGCTTCCATTTATATTGACAAAATAAATTAATATGCCTAGGTCAAATTTTATTAACTCGACTGATTACAAATTCTAATTGTCTGTCTGCTTTTGTATGCTTTTAATAGCCAATATCTGCAGCAAGACGGGTGCCGTAGGTTTTGTTCCTAGGTTCGTGTACTCGGTCCTCCCAACAGCTATAATAAAGGTGGACAAGATCACCGGAGAACCGATCCGAGATCCTGAAACAGGGCTTTGCATTCGATGCAAGCCAAATGAGCCTGGTGAATTTATGGCTAAAATCGTGGATCGACATCCAATCAGGGATTTCCAAGGGTAAGAATTTAAAGCAATTTACTCTCGCTCTGGGAAATGGCTGAAATTAAGATAATAATTGTGCTTAAAAATTGCCTTCTCTTTAGATACACTGATGGGGAGTCTACAAGCAAGAAAATTGTTCGAGATGTTTTCGCCAAAGGGGATGCAGTATTTCGAACAGGTTAAATTAATTAACATTTTGCTCCCGGAGGGAAATACATTGATGTAGATAGTAACCTTCTTGTTATTTGGTAATTTAGGTGACATTCTGGTCATGGACGAGTTATGTTACATTTATTTCAAGGATAGAACCGGAGATACTTTTCGTTGGAAGGGTGAAAATGTTTCCACTGCTGAGGTGAAGCCATTAAGAATCATTTCATCTTGACAATTTTCATAACAATTTCCTTCAGCCTAATTTTAACTTAATCCATGCTATAATTTCCATGAGCAGGTAGAGACTATCATAAGCTCCTGTGTATCATACAAGGATGCAGTGGTCTACGGGGTCAAAGTCCCAAATACTGAGGGAAGGGCCGGAATGGTGGCAATTACAGATCCAAGTAAATTGTTGGATCTAAATGAACTGGCTGTAGGGATTGAGAGGTCCTTGCCTCCTTATGCAAGGCCCTTGTTTTTGCGAATTCTGGACGAAGTTGACATAACCGGTAATAACCGATGCTTTTATAATGCATAGTAGATTTTGGAATATCTACAAAGGTCATTGTTAATTTTTATATTTTCTTTAAGGAACATACAAGCTGAAAAAGGTGCGGCTACAGGAGGAAGGATACGATGTCACCAAAATAACAGATCAAATGTATTTCTTCCACGCGGGGAAATTTGCACCTTTGGATGAAGCTCTCATGACAAGAATCAATTCCGGGCAGATCCGGCTGTAACATGCGAATTTCTTCTTATCCTTCAACCTAACCTTTATCATATCATTCATTATTAGCCCAAATGTAACATTGGAGTATTAGCAAATTCAAGTATGCATGTGCGTAAATGTACAAAAATTGGGAACTAAATCCACGTCACACATTTAGTGAAGAAACTATATTTTGAAATCATTTCACCAAGTACAGAAAAATTACCTTACATAAAACCTAATAAAATCCACATTACCTACTAATAGCACATGCGTGCATGTTTGCAAAAAAGTTGTGAAATTTTTATGAATATCAATTTCCATACATAGTTTATTTTTATAATTCGACCAGCACATAAACCTTCCTCCTAATTGTGAGAATCAGTATTAGCAAATGATGCTAAAGCGCACGTGGGAATCCCTCGAATGGTCTCATAGGTAAATATATTGCGTCAAAATCAACTTGGCGTATTATTGCCTACTCCAGACTTGAATTTCCAAACTACCTATTCGGCATTATTCCCATGTCCGGAATAAGTACGAGCTCAGGCAGAATCGGAATTAGTCATTTAACTAATCATATTAAATTTAACGTGTGAAGTCGAGAAAATTTCAGGAAGGAGATTTCCGCCTGAAATGGTTACAGTTACAGATTAGCACATTGCGTGGGAGAAATAATTGCACAATAGATTCCACGTAAATATAACTTAGGATGATAGTGACGATTACTTCAGCGGGTTCTCGCAATCCAAAACCCATGTAAAAACAATTACGTATGCGCCAATTGCCAATATATCACAGAGAAATATCTGCAAACAATGCCATCCTACTCGAATCTTTATCTCCAACTCGCATGAATACACACCGGACACCGACCCTTGACGCATTAACATATTCACATTTTTCATTGACTTTTCATTTTGTTTTCAAATGTGGTACTTTTTCACATAAACGCTGCACAAAACACATATTTCTATTACAGCTTTAAGTTCTTGTGGACTAATTAAAAATAACTTTCTATTTAAAGATAAAAAAAATGTCTGGGAGTGTGAAAGAAAACCTGCAACTAATTACTCATTATGGGATAGGTGTGATAGATTGGTTGGTGAACGCAGTGAAGAGCAAGAAATTTCTTCCCGTTTTGATCTCCAGTATTGCATACAACCTATATCTGGTTGACCATAGGACAGCAAATTTGTGGCTACTTGACACAATTTTGTTTTCAACATTTTGGGCAAATACCTTTAGATCTGTGGTAGGTCTAAGCTTGGCTCTTATTGCTGTGGTTAATTTTGACACGATCTATTTCTGCCTCAAGGCATTACCTCGTGACATTAGGTAAGTGAAGTGGTTGAAAAGTCGAATAATACCGACAAATGAATTGGGTTCTGCATTTTCATGTTTAACTTTCTTTCTATTAAAACCAGAGGAATCATTAGGGTCGCCCGTGTCCTATTAAGCATTAAATGGGCCGACAGAAATAATTTCACTGTGGCCAAGTTCCTGGATTCAAATGCGGACAAGACCCCGGATAAAGTCTGCTTTTACTTTGAAGACCAGAAATGGACATTCCGACAAGTTCAAGAATATAGCAACAGGGTTGGGAATCACTTTTCCAGCTTGGGCTACAAGAAAGGGGATGTTATTGCGCTGTTCATGGAAAGCAGGCCGGAATATGTCGGCATTTGGCTGGGGTTGAACAAAGTAAGTTGATACGAGTGACTTGCGAACTTGAACTTATACTTGAACTTATACTTGAACCAATATTTTAATGATAATTAGATTGGAATTAGTGCCGCATTGGTCAATTACAACCTTCGTCGACAACCCTTACTTCATAGCATAGATATTGTAAAGGCAAAAGCAGTTATTTATGGATATGAGCTACAGAATGGTAATTTGTAATTGACTCATACAGCATTTCCACAAGTGATTTAAAATAATAATCGGAACTCGGTGACGAATTTTATTACAGCTCTCATCGAAATTACGGAGTTGGAGAATTCCCTTTCAACCCTTTCAGTATTTTGCTCCGGCATGGGAAAAAATACATTACCTCAAAACATTCGAAACTTTGACAAAGAAGTTGATTCAGCTTTAGCTTCCACTCCCATCCAACTGAAAGACATGAGACTCCAGGATACTCTGTACTATATTTATACCTCTGGAACCACTGGACTACCAAAGGCAGCCCCAATCAAACAATATAGGTCTAATATCATATCATAACTAATGCATTAACTTCTCGACCTACTGGGAGGCCAAAGGACTATGTAATGAAATGAAATATATATGATGGTGAATTTATTTCCAGATTCATGATGCCCACAAAAGCAATCCATTTTTTGAACTGCATTAGCAAACATGACATCGTTTATGATTCCTTACCCTTGTATCACATGTCCGGTGGGATGTTGGGTGTGGGTCAGGCACTTCTCTTTGGATGCTCCGTAGTTATTCGGAACAAATTCTCTGCCTCTCAATTTTGGAAGGACTGTATAAAATATGATGTCACGGTATGCAAAAGAGAAAATAATCCCTTATTTCTGAATGAGATATTTTTAACATAAAAGAGCACTGAGTTGTATGCTGTTTTGACATTAATTAAGGTTGCCCAATATCTGGGAGAAACATGTCGATATCTACTTGCCAAACCACCATCTCCAGAGGATAAGGCGCATAAAGTTAGGCTAGTGTTTGGGAATGGCTTAAGACCAGACATGTGGGAAGCATTTGTTACCAGATTCAACATTGCTAAAGTAGGGGAGGTATATGGGTCTACTGAGGGAAATGCAAATCTTGGTACGCTTAATTAACTAAGTCCATTTTGAAACAGTTACATGCACCAAATACCCGACATTTAAAAACTGATTATAAATGTTACAAACTGGGTTTTCATAGCTAATTTCGACAGTAAGGTCGGCGCGGTTGGCTTCATCCCCCGGTTCATTTACCCATTCCTCCCCACGGCTATAATCAACGTGGACAAGGTGACGGGAGAACCTATTCGAGATCCCAAAACGGGGCTATGCATTCGATGCAAGCCAAATGAGCCTGGTGAACTGATGGCCAAAATCGTGGAGCGAAATCCCATCAGGGATTTTCAAGGGTATGCATTTAAAACAATTTTACTCACACTTTCGATTTTGGATATATGACAAGATAATTGTGCTTAAACATTGCTTCGTCTTTAGTTACACTGATGGAGACTCTACAAACAAGAAAATTATCCGGGATGTTTTCTCAAAAGGAGATGCCGTATTTCGAACAGGTTAAATTAAATATTCTGCAAATTGTGACGAATGTCTTCAGGTAGATGTATTAACTTTCTTATCTGTTAATAGGTGACATTATGGTTATGGACGATTTGTGCTACTTGTATTTCAAAGATAGGACCGGAGACACTTATCGTTGGAAGGGTGAAAATGTTTCGACAGCAGAGGTAAATCTACTAATAACAATTTTAACTATATGACATGATCGATAGTATGATCAATTAATTTGCATTATACATTTCTATAGGTGGAATCCATTATAAGCTCCTGCACATCATACAAAGATGTAGTGGTCTACGGTGTCCATGTTCCCAACACGGAAGGAAAGGCTGGAATGGTGGCAATCGTCGATCCTGACAGACTACTAGATCTAAGTAAATTAGCGGAAGAGATTCAAAAATCCTTACCAGCTTACGCTAGACCTGTGTTCTTGCGAATTCTGGACGAGGCTGATTTAACGGGTAATACATATGTCTAATATAATGTGTGCCTGTCAGTGTCAATACGAGAGTTACCTCTCTTTACATTTAATTTTGTCTACTGTATTTTTAAGGAACATACAAGCTGAAAAAGGTACGGCTACAAGGGGAAGGATACAATGTCACAAAAATCAAGGATCCGATTTATTTCTTCCGTTCCGGGGAATTCAAGCCTTTGGATGAGGCTCTGATGGCAAAAATCAATTCTGGCGAAATCTGGTTGTAAAATGCTCTAAGTATTATGTAAATTATACCCAGATATTAAAGACATTGACAATGAATTTAATAAATGTGAAGGTAGTTTATTAAATTTCTAACAAGCATATCCAATTTCATGCGAGTTTACCCTCAGATCTAATATGAGTAAATTAACGAAATATGAAAATAGAAATATATCGTGGAGTTGAACTGAAGCCGACACGATTTGACGACCCAGAGAAAGTGCGTTCATTCGTGTAAATAAACAAAATGAATATTTTCTTTTTTAAAACAACTTTTATTCACTGTAAGTAAAATTCAAAATGGTAATTTAATTACTTTATCAATGACAAGTATCAAATCTGAGGACCGGTAGTTTAGTTCATACCAAAAAAAAAACGAGCGTTTGATTTGATTTGCATTTGAAGAAATATTGTCGGCAAATTGCGTTTATTTTAATGAGGAAGTAGCAAATACAATTAAGTTATCAATTAATTTATTTCATCGGTTAAATAAGCTACATATTATAAGATACCAGACAGATGGCCTCGGACGGAACGGAACACAAAAATAACTACTAACATAAAATAAAATATCATATTGATAAATGAAATATTAAGTAAAGTTTCGATAAGGCTTTAGCTAAAAAAAAACTATGTTAACTTAAGTTTTATATACACAACATATTTTTTGCGTTCTATATTCCTGCTTGATTGATTATTAATCCTACTAACTAGCAAACAATAGGTAATAGTTATTCTGAGACAATAATTAATTAAGTAAATACATCAAAAGTAATTTGCCAACACCAAACTTAGAATAAGCAATCATATATCAATCAATCAACTAGTTACAGGCTACTTATCAATTCATCGTAAAAGTTCGCATTTTCAAATTCAATTAATGGCAATTTAAGAATGGAACCATAATATTTATTATTGCAAGTGTACTTCTTATTAGCATAAATTAAGTATTACGCTGTCTTTCATACAAACTGTATTTTTTGTAGTCAATTGTTCATTTCCATTGTCCATTTCCATTTACAATCCATTTATGTTTTTATTTCAACGCTTGAGATTGTTCAGCCAGCAGGGCTTCATTGTTCATCTTTTCCGTAATGGAGGAGCCCAATGCATAAATCTTCTCAATCACTTCCGTGGACAGTCTCCGTTCACAGCAACTGGTGTTCCATTTCACCCCACCGCAAAGACAATCCCAGAGATTCCAGTCGTTGCTCAAATGGCCCCCTGATTTTCGCAGCTTCTCATGGAATAGAGTTTGGAACTTTTGCTCATTGTCTAATTTGATCGTGGTCACATTCATTTTTCGAAGCCAGTAGGTCATTTGCTCATGGCTGAGTACTTTCCCAATTGGACGTAGGCCAAGGAGCAGAGATTCGACATAGTAAATGTGTTCAACTTGCTTGGCCAGTTGTCCTACCTTGGCCTTCTCACGGAGCTCCTAATTATTCAATTAAACGAGTAGTTATTTTGCGGTTATGACATGACATTTTCATATTCGCTATTTGAACTTAACATTCCATGCCTTACCATAACTTTATCCAAGGCAAAACCTGTGAGCAAATTGTAAAATCCGACAGGGACAGAAATCAAAAACGCCAAAAAGAATACCAAGTGGATCACTCGATAAGGCAACAGCTCTCCCCCAAGGGCATGGACAGTTCCATTTTTCCCTGCACCACTTCCCTCAGCTTTCTCCCCGTCCTCATCCTCATTGTTGAAGGTGTCCTCAAACTCAATCTCTCCCGTCATCATCACGAGTACTTTCACAATTGGCTTGGGGAAAATGCTGTTCAGTGACGAGTGCTGTTGTGTGCAAATCAAATATAAAGTTTTCATTCTCAATATCTCATTAATCATTAAGCTTTATCCAGCAAAAAATAATCCAGATTGCAAGATTGGATGTACCTCTTCAAAGATGATCATGAATGCCAGGGTGAAGCCAATGATCAATGGAGAGCAGCAGAGAAGCACTTGAGAGATTTGAATTAGAACCTGCTTCAGCACTTCAATCACGAGACCAATCTTGCTCTGCAATTTCCCAATTTCCCTCATGCTGAGTACATAGGCTAAGAGTATTCCAGCCTGTTCAACGAATACAATATCATCATGTCATTAACTAATCATCATCATCATCACTTAAGAAATTAAAGCATGCTCCACATCTATCAAACTCAATTAGGTACTCATCATGTCACTAAGCCATATTAAATTTCGTAAAATTTTATTTTCTAACCGCAGTAGTATACTTTTGCCATTTGGCCGGCTCCGTATTGGCATAGACCGGAGCGATTGCAATCAAGGCCAGAACATTTTGAATGATTTGTATCGAGTTGGTAATGCTTCGGAAGTAGCGAATCCCAAGCCCATATATTTCAAACGCTTCATTAAGGATGGATGCCAGGACGAAGATGGCCATCAGCGTCACTGCAATAACTGAGACGGCAGTTGTAGTCCCATTGTGTCCACTTCTATAAGACGTTAAGACCAAAACCGTGTAGGACAGAAGCCAGATAAACTGTGAAAGCAATCAAAGGCAATCATGTACAGATCACATACATGAACATATAAGGTTGGATGTGCGGTAATTTATTATCCAAGTGATTTGAAAGCTGATTGTCTTAATGTGCATTGCATTGTTTTTTTGCTGACGCTTAAAAGTTAGCCTTCTTATTTTGCCAATAACAATAACAAACAAGTTAGGATTTTAGGATCAAGGCATTATTTATCTTCCCCATTTACCTGCCATATTATCCAAAAGGTAATGATGGGACTGAGTCGTCTCCACTTTTTGATGATGAAGAGTTGGACGAGTGGGTGCAACAATATCTCCTTTTGAGTTTCGTACTTCCATGATAGTGACTGAAACAAATATTTCGTCTCTTGTTGCCGGCAATTGCTCACGGGATCGACATAGCCCGTTATGGATCTGTGGGGATGAGATGATAGGCAGAGAGAAAGGAAATAAGCTTGAGAGTAATTCATATAATTATGGCAAATGACTAAATTGTAATAATCACTAAAGCAAAGATTAGGATGCATAACATTCAAGAACAATGCAAGTCAAGTAATATTCATTCACGATGATCTGTAACTTGTTTTGGTTCACCCTTTACAGTGAATTCTCATTACACCCCCTTTGCAAATTAGGAAATATAGATGGAGAGAAGAAAAAAGACGAACCCATAATCAACGAGAAGAGCATCCTCCATTTCGTTGTCCAAGAGTGCCCTCTTGTCCTCACAGAAGGATCGGTCCATCAATGCCTTCACTGCCAATGGACAGTTTTCATAGAGGATTGTAATATATTTTTCGCTCAACCTGTAATTACAATACATTAACATTTAACGTGATATGAGTACAGTGCTTTCTACTTCATAAGCAAAAACATGATTTTTTAAGTGAAGGCAAGCAAGGCACTTAAAGTTGAAAACCTAATATTTAAAAAAAAACTGGACTAAAAACAGTTTAAATAGCAGTTAGGTAACTTTGAAAGGTGAATTAACCTATTATGCAGGTTTCTCAGTTAGGTATATATTAAAGTGACATTAATGAACAAAAAGGGTTGAGATTTTTTGCCAAGAGTTTACTAGAGAGAATTTAGAATCTGTAATTGGTACACATTTGTGTACTTCTTCATTTTCATA
>JAQIXQ010000765.1:0-21429 GCA_034700485.1 Pseudosinella alba
GAACGTGGGATTCTAAAGTGGTCAAATTAGTCAATTTTGAGTCGTAATACCGAAATAATGCTACCGAATCCAACGAAGTTCAGCTCTGACAAAATGTTTTGGGGGCAATGGATGATAATATCGAGTTTATAAAACTAATGACGGTTTTTAATTTCAAGCAAGTAATTTAAAATATCAATTTTTGAATAATAATATGTAAAGTGTAATAGATACATATATCTATTCATGTCTTTTTCTCCATGGAAATGAGGAATTTGCGTTTGAAGGAATAGGCTATTATAAGCTCAATCAAGTGTGTCCACGCTCACAATCAATAGGAATATGTAATTAGTGAGTGAATAATAGCTTTTGAGTTATGATATAATGATTGCCAATTTGTTTTTCAATAACTGGTTAATGCCCGCTTGTCAATTTCTCATTTTGACTCAAACTAATCAATATATACATGAAACCCACTCCATTCGTAGGGTTGAGGGACTGGGATGGTGAATTTGGTTTGATTTAGTGTCCCACTGTGCATATTTATTGTTAAGAATTGCATTGGACAATCATGCAAGTGAATATTACAGTTCTAATATGTCATCATATTACTGCTTATTTCAAATATACAAAGTTGGTTTATGGTTAACACTTACTTAATTTATGCTAAATAAAATCAAACTCCCACTGAATATGTTTCAGAAAAGCCAAAATCAAATCAAATAATATTTACATTAATTAAATCTTAATCCTTTCTACTAAATTGTCATGGAATGAACACGCCGCAGATGCTTTCTCAAATCATTATTAGCTTTAAATCTAGACCCACAGACGTGACAGGCGTGACTCCTCTCTTGGGAATGTACCTTGAGCAGGTGCGCCCTGAGATTAGAACTGTCGGACAGGCGTTTATGACATTTTGGGCACTGGTACTGGATACATGCGTGCACAGCGTTATAGTGGCGAAAGTATGACGGTTTATGGTGAAACTCCTTATCACAATATTTACAAGGATATTTTCTTTTGGGGGTGCCCTGCTGGGATTTGCCAGGTTCTGGAGTGTCTGAACTCTCCAGCTCCTCCTCCCCTTCTGCGACATCGTCATCGTCATCTCCAAGAGGATCAGGTAGCTCCTTGCTTGAGCTGTTTAATAATTGTGAGCTGGATTGATCATCATCCTGTTCTGCGGTTGTAGCCGATTCCTCCATATTTTTGTAATCATAATAATCCTCATCCTCATTTAGCTGCACAAAGGTGCCTGGAGAATTATCATCCAGCTTGATATTCATATCTGTATCATCCGCGTTGTCCTCCAGAAAATATGAGTGATGCGTGGCAGGGTGTTCATTTATTTCCTTTTGTGTCAATTTACTGGAACCTGAAAATGTTGAGGACACAAAATTATAAGCTGAGTTATAATTGGAAGATAATCGATAACTAATGGATACAGCATGATCAAACTTACATTTCTGCTGGGCCTCGGCTCGCAAAATTCTCATAATTTCCAATTTACTCTGGAAACTAGTGTTTGAACTGACGTCATCCGGATTAGTAGACATGGGAAATGCTTGAGTCATATCTGCACCATCCCCATCCCCTTGTAACAATTTACTCCGGAATATCTCCAAATTTGATCTTATGTCCAACTCAACTTTCTCCAGTTGCTGGATTAGTTTAGCTAATTGTGACCCGATGGCTGAACAATTCTGGCACAGGTGCACTTTCAACTCAGACGTTGAAATTCTGGCCAGCAAATGGTGTGGAATGGTTTGGCCGTGAGTAAATACTTTCTGTAAATCCATTTGCAAGTAGTTGGCTAAATACTGGAGTGAGATAATTGAAGAGGTGGGCAATGGATCTGATTCTGGTTCAGCAAGTGGATTAAAATCGGGCGGGATTTTACTCATGCAGAGGAAACAGTGTCCCAGGGACTCCACAATGAAATCATTTGTCTTCTTCTCCATCGTTGACATTTAGGTTATGTTATATCAAATATACGACAATTAGGGCTACGTTTGTCAAATTACGAAAAGAAATAAAATTTTAGGAATGGGATGTTAGTTGTAGTTTCAAGTACAAGCAAAACACATCTAAATGTGGGAATACCGTCTGCACTAGTAGATAAAACCATAACATATAATACAAGTTCAATTCCCCGGTTAAAAAATAAAACACTTCTTTCTGATGGATGAATTCTGTGCTTGGAAATGACTAAGCTCAACCTTGTCTTGTCTGCAGTAATAGTAATATACATCCCTATTATGAACTTCATTTCATTATTCTGCTTCGGTTTTAGTCTAGGGCAGGAGCATGATGCATGTTTTGTTTGCTAAGAAAATAAAAAGCAGCTGCCTTGCCCCCACCAACCAATAACATGAATAGAAGTAAATCTTGGAAAGAATGAGCATTGTATGGGCTCAGTTGGGAGAGGGACCAATAATCAGAGCCAATTTTATCAGAACCAATAATATCAAAGTAATTTTATCAGATCCAATTTTAACAAAGCCAATATTATCAGAACCAATTTTAACAGAACCAAGATTATCAAAGCAATATTATCAAATGACCATATTATCCAAAGTCATAATATCCTAGTCAATTTTCAATATCAAAGTAAGTAATATAATACAAGCCCATCTCATGAGCAAAGCCATAGATAATTTCTCGTTTCAAGAGAAAATATTACCAACTAGATCAAAGTTATTATTGATTTTAATTAATTAAGAAGTTTACCTGCGTCGTAAAGACAGATTTATATTTCCTTTATAGGAAAAAACTGGATGAAACCAGAAGGAAGGTATTGCACCTCAAAAATTCATCGTCACATGTATTTGGTTGACAATATTTCCTCTTGAAAGGAGAAATTATCCATGATTTTGCTCATGAGATGTGCTTGTATAATATTACTTACTTTGATATTGAAAATTGACTCGGATATTATGACTTTGGTTAATATGGTCATTTGATAAAATTGCTTTGATAATCTTGGTTCTGTTAAAATTGGTTCTGATAATATTGGCTTTGTTAAAATTGGGTCTGATAAAATTTCTTTGATAATTTTGGTTCTGATAAAATTGGCTCTGATTATCGGTCGTACATTCGGCTCAATTAGACAAGGTTATCCAAAACAAAATGATTTAAAAAATATTCTAAAAAATAACAATCCTCACGAGAATATTTATATATTTGTTTGTCTAGTTGCGTACAATTGATGAGAGAGAGAGAGAGATCTGAAGAACAATATCCGTGAAAGTGAAATACTATGCCATTATTTATGTTTGGTAATTTCACATAGGTATACAACATTTAAAGATGGGGAAAGAAGTAAATGATTTTCTGGTGGAGTCACTCGGACACTGTTTCCTTTGCTTGAGTAAAATTTCACAAGATTGTAATCCACTTTCTGGACCAGAGTCGGATTCATTACTAACCTCTTCAATCAACTCACTCCAATATTTAGCCAAATATTTGCAAATGGATTTAAAGAAAGTGTTCACTCACGGCCAAAACATTCCACACCATTTGCTGGCCAGAATGGAAAAGTCTCAATTGAAGGTGCTTCTCTGTCAGAACTGTTCAACGATCGGTATAAAATTAGCCAAACTAATCCAGCAACTGGAAAAAGTCCAGTTAGAGATCAGATCAAATTTAGAGATATTCCGGAGTAAATTGGTGCAAGGGGATAAGCATGATCTTTATTTTACTAAAGTATTGAGAATGCTCACCAACTCTGAAGACATCAGTTCACACGACATATTCCAGAGTAAATTAAAAATTATGAAAGTGCTGCGAGCTGATGCCAAACAGAAATGTAAGTAACTTGCTGAATAAAATCCATGCATGTGATGCAATTCGTATTTATAAACAATCTTATAATTTTTTATCCATAACCTATTCAGGTTCCAGCAAGCTAGCCAAGGACCCTCCCCGAGTTTCAATTCTCAAGTTAACCCAGTCGGAACTAGATGCACAAGCGGTCACCAATCAATCATATTTCCTGGCCAACCGGAAGCCGAAACGTGACCACATATTCCTTTCAAATATCAAACTGGAAGCAAACTCTCCTATTAACTTTGGGCACCCAAATGAGGATTATGATGAAAATATGGAAGATTCAAACACGGATGCAGAACTTGATGATGATGATGATAACTCCCACTCGCAATTTCTAACGAGCTCAAATAGGGATCTGCATGATCCTCTTGGAGATGACGATGTGACAGAGGAGAAAACAGTAAAAAATAATCAGGACGCTCCCAAACTAAAATATCCTTGTAAATATTGTGATAAGGAATTCCATCCAGCGTCCTACCATCGCCATTATAAATCTGCCCACGCTCGTATCCAGTACAAGTGCTATAAATACAATAAGCTGTTGTCCGACAGTTGTAATCTCTCCAGACACCTGAAACTGGTCCATTCGAAAGTGAGGAGTCACGAGTGTCACGTCTGTGGAGCTAAATTTAAGTCGAAAGATGCATTGAAAACTCATTTGAAACGCCTTCATTCCCTGACAACCTGACATGCAGTATATCAGACACCATAACTTTTTTTCTTTCAATATTATGAGTATGCGGTCCTTTCTGAGTTATGGGATTTCCATGTTGTACTTGTGATTTGTAATTTGCACAATAGTTATAATAAAAACAAGCATACTAATTTAGTAAATTGTGGCCATTGTTTTGTTGATCTACTTGTTCCAGTAGCAAAAGTCTAAAGTTTTGAAATTGTTACTAAATCTGCTACATTACATAGCTTTATAAAAATTTCAATTGAACTCGTGCAGATTTAATTTTTTTGAAAATTACATGTACATAAAATCGGTTATTTGTTTATTTAGCATATGTGTACATTATGTAAATATACCTCTTTACAGAAAATCATTTTGTTTAAACTTTAACCTCCTTAACCCTCACGCATTAACACACATGATTCCTCACTCCATGTGATATTAGTTTATTATACGGTACAACTTCCAGCACACTTCCAGCAGACGTTACACTCTGAGTTCCTGCTACACTTAATATAATTAAAGTCTTGCGAATATCCTCTGGTTGTGTAGCACCATTCATTATTAACGTGAGTAGCGTCACAGCCAGCCCAGCAGCGTCCTTTGTGACAGCCTCCCTTGTGGGCGCAGCCTCGGTAATCGGAAACCTCGCGTACTTTTAGATGGTTTAAAAGGT
The DNA here is from genome assembly GCA_034700485.1 of Pseudosinella alba. Lineage (NCBI taxonomy): Eukaryota > Metazoa > Arthropoda > Collembola > Entomobryomorpha > Entomobryidae > Pseudosinella > Pseudosinella alba. The sequence continues at coordinate 5,166 of JAQIXQ010000765.1, forward strand.
CCGAAATTGAGACCCCTCCACTGTAACGCTTATTAGCTTCACTAGAATGTTACAAGTATTTCCTGACAAATTTAGTATACAATATTACTAGTCGAGTATTATTACTACTTCAGAGCCAAAATTTATTATATACTATGAACAAACCTTTTTGAATGAGCAACACTTCCAACGAAAAGTAATAAGACCAATATCAAGTTGGGAGACATGTCCTTCGGATTATCGTCAGATCAAAGCTAACGTCTGGTTTACTTGAGTATTTGAGTGTTGTTGTTTGAGTTGGATCCCGTCAAGTCACGAGGAATAATATGAACAATGCTGAGTTGAAACGGGTGTTTATATAGTCTGCGATAATCGTGGGAATTTAGTTTGATCCGAAAAATTCTAACCAATAAATGGAAACGAACATGTTGAGCTAGATGGATTCCTCTACTAAGAATATTGCTAATATTACCCAGAAATGTTCAAACATTGATACTCGACGGTGCCTACATTACGAGGAAATATCTAATTCAGGTTGATAACATGTCTTTACGCCAGACGAAAGGAGTCATGTGAAGTAAATGACCTTCCACAAATGGGGGGAGAATGCTGAGAACACGATATATATTGTCTTGCTTGTTGAGTTTGTTGTTCGACAAGCACAATCCACATTTCTGCAAATGTCAATCTGGTTTAAAACTTTTTGATTTCCATGAAATATGAATTTTACTTTTGGCCGGTTCTCTTTCTGAGGACAATATTCCATTCCCAGCTTAATAGGATATCGTTGAACAAGCTTTGCTATTTTATGTTCTGTTATTGTTGTCATAATTTAATTGTCATTATTTGTCTCGAACATTCGAGATGAGTACGGTGTATGGCCACAAAACAACTTCTTAACAATTAATGCTCCATTCGTACAAGAAAATGGTAATCCATTGCCATTCATCCACAGCATATAAGACAGCTCGCAAACAACAATTATCAAAAAAGAACATAAAGATGCGTGACGACAGTGCCTGCATTACCAAGAAATTCCTAATTCAGGTTGTGGACTTGTCTTTAAGACCGGTTCTGTCTATAATGACAATATCCCATTCCCAGATTAATAGGATAACATTATGCATGATGATTTTTTTTGATGAAAATGTTTACCCAGTGGCAAATGTCTAAAGTTATGAAATCGTTAATAAATCTACTACATAACATAGCGTCGTGAAAATTTACTATTTTGGAAATTACTTAACTGTTAATGAGCATATTTGAACATTATGCGAATGTTGAAAGAGTCCGCTAGTCCGTTCACTTTGACCCTCGGTTACGCTAAAAAAATGGGACAATTTTAGTTTTAAAAAATATCACCAGAATATGTTTATTACTACGGAGTCAAAAATTTGACATGTAATAATATGTATATAATACCCCTTTTGATTGAACAACACTTCCCACGAGGAGCAGGAGGACAAACGGCAATACCAACTTTGCAGACATGGCTTTCGGATATTAAGTCAACGTAAAACGTCAGCCCAGCTTAATCTAATTGTAAGTACTTGAGGGTTGTTAATGGAGTTTTAGTGACGAGGAATCATATTGACAAAGAGGAGATTGAGTGAGGAGAATCATATTGTGGTAGTTCCGCACCAAACATGCGCACTAATTTGACTGAAAAAAAAATGTATAATAAAGAAATGGGGAAAAACATGCTGAGGTAGATGGATTGCTTACGATAAACAGAAATGCGTAATTAATGATATAGCCGATGAACTTAATGAGCTTGTTCAGAAATATCTAAGCATATATATGAGTGACGAGAGTGCCGGCATTTCGAAGAAATGACTAAACTAAATCAGGTTATAAAATATATTGTGACAATTGGTTAATTTTGTTTGCTCAACAAGCACCATCCACTTTTCGGCGAATGTCCTTCTGGTTCAAAACTTCTGAATGTTCAAGTAAAAGAATACGTTTATGACAGGAGCCAGCAGAACCTGTCAGTGACAGGTATAGACCACGCAAAATTGATGTTTTGGAACTTGTTTAAAAACTACTTAAAATTTAATGCTCCATTCAAGCAGATTCAGCACCTAAATACTTTGTTAATCCATTTGTTCTGGTTGTAAAAGATCAATTCCAAACTCATAACGCAAACTGTCACGCCAAGGCAGCCAACCCAGCAAATTAATATCCCTTGATAAACGTCCCCCGAAATATATGAGAAACCTTTCCTCAGCTCAGCAGCTCTGTTTGTACAATCCTCCAGACAATATAGATGTTTTCTCAGCAACTTCCGGTAATGAGCTGATTTCCTCCAATCACTATTATTATTCACTCCCCAAAGATCATATTCATCACTGGAACCCTCATGAGCTGTTTTGGATTCCATATCTTTGTATATGGCATATTCTTCCTCTGCTGCATCTTGGCGATCATTGTATCTCCCCCAGTACGGGAACAGCCCAGCTTTCTCAATATTGGCCAGCATTCGACCATATACTGGATACATATAATTTCCGGAAGTGATCCAAAATGAACGGCGGTAAAAATCCAGAGGTCTTCTTTTGGAAACCCAAAACCCTCCCAACAAGGGGAATAGGCGGACATATCGTTCAATAAAATCAGGTGGATCCACCATGGTAAAGGTCTCCGGACTGGTCACGGATCCGTTATTGTGGGAACTCCCAAGCAATGTCCCATTCTCAACCAATGCCAGAATGAACTTTATGATTGGAATCACTCGCATTAAATCAATTTGCTCAATCAACTTCTTGTAAATGGGATTTTCCGAGTTGGGGATTATCTCATTTAGGCAGGATACGGTTGGAGCACCAGGACCCTTGCGCTGATCATCTTGGCATTGGTCAACTGAACCGATCATCATCCCACTCTCAAGTAGGGTCTCCAACGTCTTTGGAGCATGAGGCTGGTCAATGACTGTCAGTGATGAGAATATTTCTCCCCGGTAGGTTTGGGAAATGGTCAGGACAATCAAATTCCAGAGGCCCCAGAGGACGATCGGGACCAACTTCTTAGTATTGACCAACCTACACGACCGAGATTGATCAAAGAGCAAGCTTATTAATGGCACCCATGCCTCCACTTGAGTTACATATCCTTTCCTCCAGGTCCAGTCCCGGGTCGTCGTAGTAACCGTATTTCTATTCAAAGTGAATGAGCAGGCAACCAAAAAGCTGGATAGAAGGATGAGAACCCAAATATCCCACCCAAGAGAGTTGAAGATACCACTGAGTTTTGTCTTCACCTGGTGTGAACTTGGATCCCGATTGATGACGACAAATTCATATGAACTTCCTCTTATCCCATAGTGGATCCAACGACAGCTCGCATTTTGGACAAGGTGCAAGCTCAAGTTGGCGAATATAATTGTGGTGTAGATGACCCCTTGCAATTTCATTCCTCGAGTGGGGTCAGACATTATCTCCTTGGGGGTGACCAACGTGTGATTCAGTCTTTCAGCTATTAGGTTGGCACCGCAGTGCTCCAAATTGAATCCCAGGATACGGTCACATTTTGGGGGTAAGTTTCGCTCGGGATGGGTATACTGAACAGGGCTGCCTTGCATATTGCTGTAAAGTGCATTCCACAAACGGATTATGCCGTTGGTATTCCTGTGGTCATCGTCATGAATAGACACGAACTTGGATTCGGATGAAGTGTTCCAAGAACATGGCAAGCATAGCATGAATACATGGTGAAATTCTAGAATTAATAAAGTAATGACAGGAGCAACTTCCGTTGGAGGTAAGTGATCGATGATGTCGTTGTTGGTTAAGTTATCCTTTGTTGATTCCCCAAGAACCCATAAGAAGTTGGGACAGGGGAACAACTTTTCCTTTTTGGTCTCCTTCAGCGATAGGAACCTCCGGGTAAATCCATTTTTGACGAGATGCACCACGCAGTGGCTGTATCTTGTTCGAAAGACTTTAATAACAGCTTTTGGTCTCTTCTGGATATTGTCCTCTTCTGAAATGATTATATAGGTCGTGAAATGACCTCTGAACTTGTCCCTCAAAATGTGAAGGGTCCCTTCATTCGTTTCGGAGAAGCTGGGATCATTTTGGGGTAAGCTGAGATTCGAAGGGATTATCGGACTAATTGGATTAATACTCAGGTTGGAATGTTTCCGTGATTCTAAATGCTCATTGTTTGACCTTTTTAAGTAATGAATGTAAATAAAAGTACATTGTGAATGGTCAAACATTTCGACCAGTTTCCTGAAGTTTAGCAGGCTGCTAGAGCAGATGAGATGATGGGACTGTAAAATTATATGCAAAAATACGACAAACTTGTGTAGCTTCATTTTTGGGAACTTTGGAATTCTAAAATGGGCAAATTAGTCGAATTTGAGTCGTAATGCCGAAATAATGCTACAGAATCCAAACAAATTTCAGCTCTGACAAAATGCTTTGGGGGGCAATGGACAATGTTGGATCTAGACTAGAAATGGATGATAATATCGATTTTTTTAATAGCTAACGGCAGTTTTCACTTTAAACTTAGCAGTTTAAAAAATGTCTTTCGTGCGAGATCGTAATTGGATAGTTGGACTGTATGGAAATGAGGAAGTTGAGGTGGAGGCAATAGGCTATTATAAGCTCCGCCAAATGTGTCTACGCCCACATTCAATTGGAATTTTATTTAGGAACTAATACTTTTTCTTGCACTGGTGAAATGATTGCCAATTATTTATTTTACAATAACTGTTAATGCCCACTTTTGTCAATTTCTTATTTTGATTCAACGTAACCAATACAATGAAACCCATTCCATGCGTAGGGTTGAGGGGCTGGGATGGTCAATTTGATTTAGTGTCCCCCTATTTGACGGAATAAAAATGGCCCATGCAATTAAGTTTACAATGCAATATGAAATATAATGGACAATATAAAATAACTTGCACATTATCTACAAGTAGCACAAACTTGTGATGTATTTTTTTATCCACTCATTTATTTCATTTTCTTATGTCGAACTTGCAAATGATTGACGGCGTAAATTACTTGGTTTTTCCTCAGACATATGTACAATTTCAAAACTTATTCAGCGAAAAAAAAAATACATGGTTTGATTCGAGGTAATAGAGAACTGCAAATTACTATTTAGCTGGATGTAACTTTTGGACTATGGCAATTATTTATTTTTTCGTTTTTGATGAATATTACGCAGATGAACAATTAGATAATCATTTCGCATGAATTTCCTCCCACATAGATTGCATTCGAAACTCTTTAGTTGCAAATGGGTTGTTCTATGGTGCCTTCGCAAACTGTCGGAAAGGGTAAACCCTTTCTCACAAATCCGACAATAATACGAATGTTTTACAGAACTCAGTGCCAAACCCTTTCCGCAACGGGTCTTCCGGTGATGGCGATTAAAATTTGATTTATCTCCAAAACACCTCCTGCAAACTTTACAAATGAATTGTTTTCCCATATGCATTTGCTGATGGTGTGCGTAATAGGTGGATTGAGAATTGAATGTTTTGTTGCACCCACGAAGAGTACATTTATATTTCTCATTTAGGTGTTTGCATCGATAATGGTTTTGGAAACCTCGGGTACGCACAAATGTCCTTGAACAAACTAGGCATTTACGTTGTCCAGTTTGGGAATCCACGATGCTCTGCATTTTCATTGGTTTCAAAAGGTTCTCATCTAGCTTGGTAGGTCTGATTATGACATATGAATGACCCCCAGCGACTTCCTTTGGACTTTCGCCATCCGTTTTTATTATATTCTTAACATTTTCTGTCCCAGGAGGGAGCTTGAATTGTTGGACATCATCACCTTCTGAGGTTGAATTAGTGCTGTCATCCAGCCAGTCATTATTTCCACTTTCATCTGACATTTCATCCTGTGCAGTAGAGTTTTCAACCTTAACATACTCAACTTTCACCGCTGCTGTAGCCACAGAGTCAAATTCGTCATTATGACGGTTGGACGGGTCCGTCTGGAGGTCTGCAGTATTTTTCACTTCAGAAGATCCTTTATTATCTAGGGCTATTCTTCTGGGACTCCCAATCTGCTTGTGTTTCTTAATCGTGATTCGAGGCAGGTCATTTTTCAACTTAGAGAAGCCTAAAATGTAAAATCATAAATTTGTAACAGTAACAGTGTTGTAAAAACTTCTAGGTACGCATCTAATATAATAATTGGTATGATTACCAACTTACATTTTTCCATAGTCTTTTCTCGAACAGTTTGTACAAGTTCCAATTTTTCGTTAAAATCATGAACGGGATGAGAATCTATTCTAGCTTTCTTTCCGGTCGCCAATTTCATATGAATGGTTTCCAAACTGGACATCAGCTCCATTTCAATCTTCTCGAATTGCTTATACAGTTTCCCAAACATTGTATTTTCTTCTGAGCACTCGTTACAGAGGTAAACTTGTAGAAAGGGTCGCTGGGCTTCCAGGGTGACATTTATTTGCGATGGGTTAAACATTTCCCCTATGTTCATTCCTAAGTAGCGGCACAAATAATGAAGTGAGTGAAGTGAAGGGTTAGGGTGATATTTTCCTCCTTGCATAGATTCTAGGCTGGCCGGACATAATTTGCTCTGATAGCAGAAGAAACAGTTTTGTTGGGAATCTGCAATTAACTCGGTTGCTGTGGCTTCCTTCATTTTATTTACTTTGTCTCAATACAAAAATAGTTGACAACAAATTAGTATCTCGCAAATAAAAATTACACTAGGCTTCCAAACAATAATATTATGTCTTCTTCTCAACACAGTTCATTGTGTATGTTTTGGTAAGCAAGTGGATGAGTTTAAAAAGTTGGTTGCCGTCCAAAGGGAGCAACCTCAGGGGTAATGTTGTGCATATAAGTTGGACGTCTTGCCGCATAGAAGTTTACTTTTGCCTGCTTGCGCATTCTCTGCTGAATCCTCTGCTTTTCATTTTGTGGTGAGTTGAAAACAGACAGGCTAAAAAGAAGAAACGAAGGAGCTTTATAGTTGATGGGGGAGATGTGACTTTCTCCATGTCAAGTGAATAAAATTAGGAAAAGACCGAGGCATGTGTGGGGGAAAAGGGGTTTTGGGATTAGTTGGATTAGTGTCAATGTTTCAATGATTCTAATGGGTCATTATTTTATCGTTTGATAAAATGAGTGTGCATAAAAGTACAGTGCGAATGGTCAAAAACGCTGACCAGGAGTTAAGCAGACTGATGGAACAGAAGTGACGACGGGGATAAAAAAAATGCATGCAAAAATCTTGTAAGCCGATGAAACATCATTTTAAAAAATTGGGATTTCAAAATTAACTACAGCAGATAAGAGCAGGTTGAACTACGTTTACCATCTACATATTTTGTACACTGCTTTTAACTGACTAACCACAACAATACAAAATATAGCTAATGAAAAAACTTTTGGTGCAATTGCAGATCGACACTAGACTGGTATAAATGACATCAATATACATGGAAAGGAATATTGGTAAGGAAAAATGGATAAAATTATATCTTTGGTAGTTAGGCATGCATTTAAATCTAATGCATTTGCGTGCGATCCTGCAATTTCCGATAGTTTTTATTATGCTTGTACTTATTGGCGAATGCAATGAAGCTTAATATGAATGCTTAATATGAAGCTTGTTGGCGAAATGAATAAATATAAGCTTAATAAATATATTTACGTATTCCAGTTTGGAATGACAAAGTTGAGGGTCGATATGCTGGCCCATTATCGTTAACTGTTCCCACGCCCACATTTAGTTATAATATTGTAATTTAGGAAGGAAAATATAATTTTGGATGCAATGATAAAATGTCTGATCATCATTTTTACGGTAACAGATAATGCCCACTTGTCCATGTATTATTTAAATTCACCGTAATCAGCATGTACCAACGACGTAATGCAATATGAAATCTAATGTAACATAATACAATTTTAATAACAATTAGAATCTAATTAAACCAGAATAAAGTGAAGAACTCAAGCTTGTGCAGTAATTTGCAACCCCGCGTTTATTTCACCTTGGTTACTTTGAATTTGCAAATGACTACGAGTTAACCTACTTGATTTAGTGCAGAGTTACAGTAAGAAATATTCAAACCAAAGTGCAACAATCAACATTTGTACATATATTATATATAATTATGTATTATTTAGCAATTATACTCTTTGACTTAATTAATTTTCCTTAATTTTTCTTTTCTTGTGAATATTTTTCAGATGATACTTTAGATTGTCGCTTCGGTTGAACGTCATCCCACACAGATTGCATTCGAACCTGTGTTGTTGCAAATGGGCTGTTCTATTGTGCCTTCGCAACCGTTGAACCCCTTCCCACAAATCCGACAATGGCATGAATATTTCACTGGCGTCGGCGCCAATCCCTTGCCGCAACTGGTCGTCCGATGATGTCGTCCTAGATTGTGTTTTGTTCCGAAGCCCTTCTTACAAATTTTGCAAAATATTTTTATCCCCACATGCATTTGCCGATTGTGTACGTAGAAGTTGGATATAAAATTGAATATTTTGCCGCACCCAGGAAATGTACATTTATATCGCTCATTCAGGTGCTTACACTTATAATGATTTTCGAAACTTTTCAGTAATACAAATTTCCTCGAGCAAACTCGACATCTATGTGTTTTAGTTTTGTGATCCACGATACTCTGCATGTTCAGTGGTTTCAAAAGATCTTCATCTTGTTTGTCAGCTTTGATTATGACATATGAGTAGCCTCCACCAACTTGATTCGCTCCTTCGCCTTCCGTTGTCATCTCATTCTTGTCATTTTCTGTTTCAGCAGGGAGCTTGAGTTGTTGGACATCTTCACCTTCTGAAGTTGAATTAGTATCGTCATCAAACCAGTCACTGTTTCCGCTTTCATCTGGCATTTCATCCTCTGCAGTAGAGTTTTCAACCTTAACGTATTCCACTTTCACCACTGCAGCATCTGCCGAGTTGGATTCAGTATGACGGTTGACCAGGTCGGTCCGGAGATTTCTGATATTTTTTAATGCTGTGGAGTTTTTATTTGCTAACGATGTTCTTAGCACCTTCGCGGAAAGTTTCCTAACTAAGATTCGAGGTAGCTCATTTTTCAACTTGAAGTAACCTAAAATGCAAAAAAAAAACTTGTAAGTTTTACAAAACGAGCTATGCATGTAATATACTAATAATGCGCTTATCCACTTACATTTTTCAGTAGTCTTTATTCGCAAAGCTTGAGCAAGTTTCAATTTATCATTCAAATCATTTGTCAAGCTTAACTGATGATGAGCCGGTTGAGAATTTTCTCTTGCGTCATCTCCGGAAGCCAATTTCATATGGATGGTTTCCAACCTGGACATCAGCTCCATTTGAATCTTCTCCAATTGCTGGTACAGCTTTCCAAACAATTCATTTTCATTTGCACAATCTTCACACAAATAAACTTTCACTCGTTGTCCTTGGGCTGTCTGGGTGAAATTTAATGGAGATAAGTTCGGAATTCCTCCTATGCTCATTCCTAAATAGCGATATAAATATTGAAGTGAGTGAAGTGAAGGGTTATACTGATATTTTCCTCCTGGTAAGGATTCATAACTGACTGGGGAAATGTTGTTTTGAAGGCAGAAGAAACAGTTTCCATTGGAAGCTTCAATAAAATCAGTTAATGTAGATTTCTCCATTTCAATTATTTTATGACAATTCCAAGGCAGGTGAAAAGCAATAAGAATTTAATAATCGACAAACAGTTTGTATCACGCAACACCAAAGCTTACACTAGGCCTACAAGAAAATGAAATGAGCAATAACATTATATTTTCTTTTCAACCAAGTTGTTTGTTTATGTTTTGAGTAGCAAATGAACAAGTTTAAAATGTTGGTTGCCGTCAAAAGACAGAAAACTCGGGGGCAATTCTGCCCATATATTGTGAACGTCTTGTTACCACTTACCGTGTTACTTACCATGTTACTTACCAAGTAGCAGTTTGCCGCAGTTGTACCGTTTCCTTTCAGACTGAAGAGGAAACAAAGGAACTTGTTGAAATGCATGAAGCTCTCTGCATGTCAAGGAAATAAAAAGAGGCAAGTCAGAGGCACGGATTTTCGCATATTTGCCAACGACATTTAAACATCTATGGTAAATAAGACGATTAGGCTAATTTGTAGAGATGATAATAGTATCAGTATAAAGATATACAGATGGCGTAGTTCTTAAAAATCATATTATAAAATAAAAGTGGTTAATATTTAATTGTTCCAAATGCAATGTTAGTTAGCTTATATTTACTTATGATAACATGGGATTGAAAGCTTTGAAATTGACTTTCAATCACATGTTTATTTAGCAGAACTGGTTTATTACAACTTCTTCCGATTTTCTTTGATACATAAAATGGCAATTTAAGTGCTTAAAGGTAATAAATGTTATCGCTTTATTCTTACGCTATCAACGATATTAGTAAGGACTCGTGTTTAAAGACTGTAGAGTTTAGAGTAAATTATATACACACTGAAATATGCAAATGATTTTCGTTAACATGGTACAGTACAAGTGGCGAATCTATGACTTTTAAATCACATTTAAATTGGATCAATCAAATCAATCCTACCTATGTGGTTTCAAACTCCAAAACATAACACTATATTTCCTGTTTTTATTTTCCACATGAATAAAACAAAAAAGTTATATTATTATTTATTATTAATATTATTATTATTTCCATGCAAATTATTGTGCATAACAGGAATATTGATAGTGTACCACACGGTTTTAAGTACGTGTCATTTGTTCCAAACCATGTTTCATAGTGTATGCTAACTCATCAAAATTTGTAAAACCTTCTCATCAAATCTATCACATATATATTCAAGAATTTCGTCGCATTGCTGGTATTTCTTGACCACCAGCACATATAGAAATGTTTGTCCCTCGTCGTCCTTAGCGGTCGGATCCCCCTCCCCCAAATGCTGTATCAGAAATTTCATAACCTTAAGTGAAATGAGCGAGCAATCAGTGGCCGCGTGCAAAACTGTCTGGCTCCGGATGTTTGTGGCGGTGACTTTAGCTCCATTCTTAATTAGTAAGTCACAAAGTTGCAATACTACATCCTCATCCACGCGAATCACAGCAACGTGGAGTGGAGTGTTGCCGTCAGCATTACCAATATTTACATCCAATTCTTCCCTGGACAAAAATAAAGTTAGTGCATCCACTGAACCATGCAGTGCAGATATGTGGAGGAAGTTTTCGCTCCGGTTGTTTTTGTGTTCTGGATTGGCTCCATACTCAGTAATGAGATCGGAGATAAACTGTGTACTCCAGTTCGCCTTGATTGCATAAGCCAAAACGGTGTCACCATGATGATCCTTGCTATTAAAATTCACACATGACTTTAATAAGTTTAGTGTCTCCTTTTTGGGTTTGTAATTTTGGACGAAGAGGTGGGGAAATGGCGGATTCATCCCACGTTGGCTTCTAAGACAAGAGCTGACAGAGGTAATCTTATCGTGCGTTGCATCCATATTCTTCACAACGGAAGCTGCAGAATTGGTAGTTGAGGAGGACGAAGCCAGTTGTGTGTGACCTTCTTCTGGAACAAGTTGTTGTTTTAGCTGATCTAGGAAGCACAAATATATATTACTCCACAAAAATATTATTAGCAGCCGTGTATGAGAAGGTGTACAAAAATTTGCTGGGAATAGATCTAACTTATTCTCAAGTAACAAAAAGAAACAGTCCTAGAAACCTCATCTTACCATTAGAAGAAGATGATGAACTTAGACAAGGAAAGGATTCTTCTAGAGCTTCTACATAAATAAATTCCCAAAATTATTAAATAAAATTTAAGCCCCATTACGTCTAATAATTATTAATGTTAATATGAATTGATTTCAAAATCCTTACCGGCACAATTGCGTATCCCAATCTCTTTTAAAATCCTAATTAATTCTTGGAGAGTGGCCTCTTTTCCACTTCCTGCTGCCCATGCAGAAATTATCTCACAGACAACGTCGCTCAATTGAAGGGTTAGCAATGGATCATTCCGAAGTTGGAGGATCTTGTGCTCTGGTATCTTCAAATTCCTTGCAAATTGGCCCCAGAGCTCGTCAAACCGACTCAAGAAATCGGAAGACGTTAGAATGGAGGTGACCTTGGATACGGGGCATTCTGAAAAAATAATGAAATAATTTCGACAATATTGCCATGAAATCCTAACCATTACTCAGCAGTGCTAGTCTTCACCTTTCCCTCCCACGATGATATGGCCATTTGTCTTCATCTTAGGCAGATTCTGCCCAATATCCAACCTTTTGAGTGAACAGACGATCCCAGTTTCCGTCGTCAATACTTCATGTCCTTTGTCTCCTCCGGCATGACTTGTGGCACGAACTAATGAATGGTTGGGTGTTGTAGACGAGCCCACCTCTTCACAAAATGAGTGGAATTGCTTTCTGAGCCGATCTAATGAATTCATAACATAGGCAATATATTCTCGGTAAATGTAAATATTTATATAATGCATAAAATTCAGAAATTCCCTTCATAATATAGCCTGTAATTAATGTATCCCACCTGCCCATTCCGGTAAACAATTATGTTCAAGTATGCCGATGAACTGCAGCAGCAATGCGTTACTCTTTTGCCTATTGGCCCATTCAACAATGATGTCGTTAAGTACTTCCAGGTGGCTTATAGTCCTGGATGCGTAATCTCGCTTTGTATACTTAAGGCGTGTCTCATCCACTCCCAGGTCAATAGCAAGAAAATGGAGTTGCTGAGGAAAGAGCACATCGAACCCAGGGAAGTCCTTAATAATGGAAACGAGCCAATCAATTGGGCAAGCTAGGTATAAAATGTCATCCTGTTAATATTCTTAATTACAGTATAAGCCAACGGGTTTTAAATTATTAGTCCGAATTAAAATCAAGTTACTTTTTGTGCCTATGACAATAGAGCCAAAGGTTGTAGAATTTCCGGGAAACGCCCCATGAATCTGTATCGGACATGTCCCGTCTCCGCAAATTGTGCTTTCCCTAGACCTTGGCCTAGATGAATTATTACAATTCGGTGTAATCCGAGAGTCCGCAATCGTCAGTTTCTCCAGAATGTGTACCACGCCATGCTGATTCAATTCTCTTGCACCCTCAAGGAGGCTGCTGTATGATCCAGGACGCGTCTTCAAAATATCCAGTAGCTTGCACACTGCTGCGGCATTCCCCCCATTTTTATATTCCACATCCTATTATTAGTTTAATTATTTTCAAATCTTAACAAAGTCGACTTTCTCAGGGGAATGATGGCAAATATTTTAATACACATATTAAATACCATTGCCTGGATGTCAGCATCTCCTATGTGCTTTTGCTGAACTAGGAATGACGTTAAATGGCGATTATAGCACAGAGTATTAACTAGGTTGTATTGATGACTTTTAATATGACCAAGTTCCTTGTCGTTCATCTCCCGGTTTCTTCTAAAGGCAAGTTTAAAACTTAAGTAGTAATGCGACTGCCGGAAATAATTTAATGGTCTTAAGCATTACTCTTATTAGCAAACAAAATGTTAAACAACTAAATGGGGAAGAAACCAATTCTGGTTCAACTATGATTGGCGAAAATAAGATGAAATATCCTCGAAATAATGTTGTACTGTCCCAACTAGGCCGAACACATAAGCTTATCATGATTGCGTGTATGTATTATTATCCCCAGTCTATCGTATAATGTTTAGTAGTTTGGTATTGTTTTTAGAATCCTTACGCATCATAAGTGAGTAAACGGTGGATATAGCCTGTCACAAGTTATCTTATCTTTGCATGACATGAAACAATAATTGAAAGAGTTTTCTGATATCAAGTATGTATGTATACCTGCTCCGCTCCATGTTCGCCTGCCTCATCAGCGAAAACATCTAGTAGAATTTATTGACTGGCTTCATGTTTGTGCATTATCAAAAAACATATATGAAATTCAGATTGTGTATGTCGTAGAATATTTGTCGTGCTGCCCATATCATATCGTGTCACTTCTTGCACAGCGGAATGACAAGCTAAGCTGACATGTACCACAGTACCACTTCCAGGAAAGTGTAATGCGCAGTATAATTATAATTACTTACTCATTGTGGATCAATGAAAAGTATATGTAACTGTTATTCCACTGTTTGGTTTAGTAGCTTGCTAAAAAAACTATATGTGTAGGAATGATCAAATTGAACTGTAATACATGTAATGTAGCATAATGGACATCCAACCACATCCTGTCCAAGTATTTTGTGATTCATCCATACTCTTTCATCCTTAACAACTCTTATCTAATCAACTACCAATAATTACATACATGGCAATTCTGCTCTACCAACTTTCCTCGTTGTCCGCAATTTAAATATAATGGGAATTCATATTTGATCGGACATGTCCAGGGATATATTTTTTTTGGTATTATCATCCTGCGGCAGGATTCCTCTGCCAATAAAACCAATATCCAAGCATGGAATATGAAAACAGTTATATTCTTAAATCCTTAAACATGAAAAAGAGTCAAACCAAAGCCAACATGTATGGATTTGGATGTGCGCAAATGTCCAAAGTACACAATAGATAATGGTTATATGACTAGTTCGTTAAGTTAAGTTATGCAACATACATTATCCATTTTGATTTTTCTGTGGGACAATGCTAGCCTAGCACGCTAAATATGCATACATATGAATGTTATTGTGGGGTCCCGTCCCTACGCTCAACCTCAACAGCACAATAACTAAAAAGTTGCACATATGAACGAAACGGTTCATAATTCTTCATTAGAAAGGTTCATCCATCTGTTGGCCACCCTGTTTATACAAGTTTACTAGAGCAGAAAGGACAAGGAAATTAATAATATAAATTATGCATAATTAAATTATTTTTGTGATTAACGACGCTAATCGACAAACAATATAACAACTACAATAGACAAACCGTGAATCGGAACTGTTATATAGTTGATAAATATATATTTCTACATTTTTCAAGGTAACAATTTCCCAGTCACAATTTCGAAATTTCGTCACGAAACTAAGAGGAGGACATCTCTCTAAACAATCAACTTTTGCGCAAGTTGCTAGAATGTCCTCGAGCAACATTGTAATTGGAGGGATAGGTTTGTAATTAATACATTCTGCAAGTATTTTTGTTAACACGAGCATGTTTACTTACTTAAGCTGGAATAATATCTTAATTCAACTGTTCGCTTCCCTTCAGATTGTCCTTTGCACAAAGTTGTTGCCCTTTTAAAATCATCTCCATTCTTCCATCATTACCATGAACAACTTGGTGAGATCTCCAGATCACTTGCTACTCCGCGGATGACATTTAACAAGCTGCAGATGGATTACCGTCTAAAGATGATCACTTTGACGGATATTATATACGAACTTCTTGAAGACTGGGTCGACAGAATGGGGAACGCCGCAACACTACAAGAATTGGTCAAAATCCTTCAAGAAAACGAACTACGAGATAGTTCGGGTAAGAATATGCGTATTTTTGTACTATCCGAATAATTGATTAAGATTATATATTGCTGTAGATGCTTTAGAATAAAATGCTTTGTGAACAGCGAAGTGCTGCCATTTAGATAGCTACAAAAAATTGAAAGACTATGTACGTTTAAAGCGTGCAATGCCAGACCTGTTACCTGTTTGAATGTTTTTGACTGTGTTTGGCATGACATTTACGTGATGGTGTACGTATAGTTAGCTTCACTTTTGCACCTTACCTTCATATTCAGTGCACCTGCACCACTATGAAAAACACGCACCCCCTTTGAGAAGACAGATATACACAGCACAATAGCACTGTTACAGTTTTAGAGGAGCGTAGAGGTAGACGAAAGATAATTGTGCAGAATAAATTATTGTACGGTTTTTAACATTCCAAATTGCCAATAATATCGATGTAAGATGTGCATATTATGCAAAATTATTCCCGCATTGCCGCCCTGTCCGCAGAAAATAAAAAAAATGCGACAAATCAGTTTTTTATACAAAACTAATAAAAGCCAATTATAGTATTAGTCTTCCTCTTTGTTTTTCGCAATGGTCATGTAGATTTCAAAAAATGTTTCTAAGGTGTAAATATACCCTTCAGTAAACCAAACCCCAAGTTGAAATTAGCACCGCGTAATTTGAAATTTGAAAAGCAAAAAAACAACAACAATTTTTTTCGGTGGTAAAAATAACTTCAAAAATAACAAATATTGCGTAGCTCCCCATCTCCTGCACGGCATTTCACGGTCGGCGTTTTCGAGGGTGGATTTAAAATGTTTGACCATTTT
>JAQIXQ010000766.1:0-21406 GCA_034700485.1 Pseudosinella alba
CGGCTCATTTTTGTCGTTAATTTTTTAAAGTGTGCATATTTCGAAAAGTATCGAGTTTTCGGCAAAATTGTACTCGGGAAAAGTTGTTCAAAATTCAATTCTGAGTCGATTATATGTATTACATTTGAGTGTTATAAGGGTGACAAAAATTTCGAAAAATTTTCAATGTCCTAAAACCACCTATCGTATACTCCAACCCTTTGACCTTCCCCAAGTCCATTTTCAAGTAGTGGGACAAACACTGTAGAGAACTGATTGACGAGGTCGAGGTCACTGACATCATGGAAGTAGATGACCTTAGCCCCGGCACCAGCTTCACTAGACAGAGGAGGCAATGTCCACGCGATTTTACGAAGTGGAAGTCGTCACCCCCACTCCCCAACACCTCCAGATTACTTCCGGTTCCAGTCATCACTGTAAATTCTGGGGACTGATTAATTATCAATCAGTCATTGAATGTCAAAATTGACAGGCAGATTAAACTTTAATTGGTGCAGCAAATTAAAGCTCTTTGACGGGAAATAATGGATACAATTCCTCTTCTTTTTCCTCAAAACTAATTCAAGAAGGAAGGACCGCACAGCTGATTTTAGAAGCCCAAAGAAATGAAAAGGAATTGCATTGTCCTGCAGCCTCCTTCTCAAATAAGTTGCGAGGAAGTTTGCCAATGTTTCAGACAAGCCAGGTTTTTTCATGAGAAATGAGGATGTATTTACTATACACGTGCTTTGGAGTTACTGAATTGGAAAATTATCTTAAATTACTTATTAAACCAAAAATACTCTGTCGATTATCATTATTGCAATAGCCATTTATTTTTGTGTAGTAATTAAGTACTTTTCATTTACTGAACTGAATTAAAAAAGGTGATAAAATGTGTTCTGGGGGCATATTGAGAATCATTTCATTTTTTTTACATAATATTACAAAATTATATTATTGATCATTATCAATTATATGTCCTCACTCACCATATGCCATCCTCAATTTTATTTTAATGACTTTAAATGATTATCGCAAAAATTATAAATTAATTGCCAGACAATCGTAAAATCATTAATGGGATTAACAAGGAAAATTGAGGGGAAAATAAAACCATCCGTTCCATTTACAAATGTAAACCTCTTGTCATAAATATTGCTCAATAATGATCATGAACCATGACCATATTATTTCAGATTCCGTCTCATTCCAGTCATTTCAATTGTCATTTGTGGGGAAGGGAAATAGTTTAATTAAAATGAACTGGAAGCAAAACTGCTTCTCCATCATGGTCTTTGTCTTAATAACTTTAGCCCTAATTTATGTCCTTAATTGGAATATAGCCCTGGATGGAGTTAATGGGGCAAAGAGAGACACAAAGGAAGTTATCCAGAGGAAGATCAACGACTTCGTTGAGAACGTGTTCCTGAACCAAAGTAAAGTTCAAGTTCCCGGATTGGGATTGGCAGTGTTGAAGCTGAAGGAAAATGGCGACGAAAACTTTCTCTGGACGACTGGCTATGGTTGGGCCAACAAGGAGAAAGGGATTCGGAATGGGAATGAAACCCAGTTTTTGTTGGCGTCAGTTACAAAGGTCAGGGATGGATGGAGGCTAAGTAGTTTAGCAATTTTATTGTAAAAAATTATATGACGAAGCGGATTAAAAATGGCATACGATCATTACGATCCACTCCAAATACTAATTACAGAGCTTCACCTCCCTCGTGATTGCCAAGTTTCTGCACGAAAGTTTCCCGGAAATGGGGGAAGCCGTGTTGGACACCCCAATTAACTCACTTTGCCCCGGGATCAATCTCACGCTAATTGATAGGTAGGACAGGACAAAAAAAGTTGACTCTTAATTGTCTCGATCTACTCCATTTTATTTTATATTTTCGATTTGCAATTAAGGTTCCGAACAGAACAAGTGACCTTCCGAGATCTCCTGGCTCAACGCGTATGTCTGCCTCCAAATGCCCTTGAACTCCTTGCCAGCCCATTCAACACAACAGAGGAAATGCTTTAGTATAATTATAAATGAAGAACATATAAAAATGGTCAAATATGTATTTTCAAATGTAACATTTCTTAACTAATTTTAATTATTAGCAAAAATGATCTTTACAGCCGGCTTAGATTTACTGAAGAGGTTTGTCCATTCCGATCCCAGTTCCAGTTTAGCAATCCGCTCATTACACTAGCGGCCGAGTTGATTGGGAAAATTGCTGGGAAGTCTTTTGAGCGATTGGTAACTGCCAAGTTATCTCACTATTTAATTGTCTGGAAAAATAATTTTAAGTTGCTTTAAAAAAAAAATAAAGCTTTAAATAGGTTCAAGACTTACTAAATGAGCTTGGGATGCAAAACACGACATTTGTGAATGGCACAGACGATATCTCCCAAATGCCAATTAGGGCCACTCCATACTACATTTTGGGCAATGAGCAACATCCTGGTAATCCGGAGTTAATTAAGTGCGTTGAGCCAGAATCTTTTATAATTAATAAAAATTATACGATTTAATTAGACAACGATAATTTAGATAATATGTTTAATTTAGTTTTTGTGCTTACTAGACGAATTGTAACAAACAATCCCGCCGGTGGTCTATACTCGACCCCAGATGACATGTCAAAATACCTCCGCTTGTTCCTGCAACATGGGAGAGACCTTAATGGCACCCAAGTGGTTCCGAACATTGTCTTGGAATGGCTCAAGAAGCCGTCAATTTTATATCCCATGACCAGTTTCAAATCTGTGAAGGGTCCAGGATCTCAATCAGCTCCAGCCCCATCTCCACTAACCATAAATCAATTTGGCTATGGCCTTGGCCTAATCATAGCAACCTATGATGGCTGGGAATACATCCGGCGCAGTGGGGCCTTCCCGCCCTACTATAGTTTGATGTCCTTATTCCCGGGGAGGGACATTGGCATATTCTCCAGTACCAATGTGGGGCCTCTGAAGGTCGACCAAACGGTTTTGCATGCTTTCATATTTGAGACTTTGACTGGGAATAGGGACGCTGAGAAAGTTGCCTTGGCCCTGAAGGAAAAGCTGGATGAGGAGAAAGCAGCGAAGGAGAAAGTGACCAGGGAAATGTTCCGCATGGCTTATGAGAAACTGGCGGAGAAAGCAAGGAGGGATTGGGGGAATGGGAGGGAAGTCAAAATTGGAGGAAAATATTGGAGCGATAGTTTAGGTGAAGTGAAAGTTTCCCAAAAGTTTAATGAACTGACTAACCGGGCGGAACATTACTTGGAATATGGAAGGTGGTACAAGGGATGGCTGAAGCCACAGGATTGTAAAAATCATAGTCGTAGAGGAATGTTCAAGATAAGCTGGGACACGGATGTCATTCAGGATAACTACTTATCTGGAAGGATGGAAGGGAGCACTTATGCAGCTTTTGAGAGGGATGCTGTCACCCTCTTCGATTACTTTTCGGCTCTTCCTTTTGAAAGTAGATTTAAATTGATGCCGGAGAAAGGGAGAAAGCAATAGATTTAAATTGTGTTATGTAACAGTTGATTTTAATTTATTTCTTAATTAGATAGAAGGGAAATTACATAACAAATAATTATTAAATACATTTATATACATCACGTCACTCCTCCAGTTTCCAGTATATCCACAGCCTCCATTTGTCCCGTTTCTTGTAAAGCTGCTATGAGAACGGGAAAAGAGTTCTCCTTAGTCTGGATGATCTGATAAAACTTAAAGACTTTGGTGGAGCTTATGCTATTGGAACCCTGTGAAAATGTAAAATTATAATGTACATGTAATGTTTAATGAGTTAAATACAATGTATAATTGTAATAAATTATTTTATTGAATAATAAAATAAAATATGCTGTACAAGAAGTTCAACATCCTCCTCGTTCAAAATCTTCCTGTCCAGGAAGAACTTTAGGAATTTGGCGTCGCAACTTGTGTTGGCTATGAGGGGCGAAAGCAGCCGCTTGATCCGCATCTTCTTGTCTTCTTCCATTTTCGCAAAAATACACTTTTAAGCAATAACTAATGCAGTTTTAAAATGTAGCGACTCAACTAAACACTCTGTAATTGAGTGTCATACTCATGTGGAAAGACAAGCAGTGTGAAAAATGCATTTAGTCGCCATCATTTTGCATGAATAAGATAAGATAAGGCCAGATAAGATTAATCTATATTCATCATCACCATTTTAATACATTTCTCGCAATTTTACATTAATCATCCATAATAAAATACAATTAATGTTTATTAAGCATATCCATAAATCTACTTATCATAAATTATCTTACATAACTTATTTCCTGAGAACCCCACTACAACTCATAATGGAGAATTTTGATGTACTCCCCCGAGGCCTTACAGCATGACCCCCTCACAACCCAGTATACATTATTGAGTTCATGATCGTAACCGAGGGTCCCAATATCCCGAATGATGCCTGGAACTAGGGAAGTAGTTTGTCGTCCAGATAGAATCTGAGTTGCGGGGCATTGTGAGAATCAGCAAAACTTTTACCGTTAGTCCTCACGATCAACGGTATGATCATGTCATGATCATAAAATTTACGGGCATTGCATTGTGAGCAGGTCATAGGAACAGACTAGTTCAGACTTTACTGTACAATGGATCAGGCAGGATTACAGAACCAGAGCTGAAAAATGATAGCGGATTTTTTTTGACAAATAACAGAGTATCATTTACCCCACCTCAACTCATTCATTATATGCTTTGGCAGGTTAATTTGCCATTTATTAATTTCATATTTTCACGTAATTATTGTAGATATAAATTATTTAAATATTAGTGCCTAATAATCCTGCGAACGTACTTTATATTTAAGCAATTTTGAGCTACGCATATTTTATTATCCCTTTTCATCTCCGAATGACCCCATTAGTTTCATTATTACTAATTTTAATAATTTCCCCGGGGGTCTTGGAACAGGATCCCCTCACAACCCTGCACACATTCCCCAGTTCATGATCGAAGCCAAGGGTCCTTATATCCCGAACAATGCCAGGGATGAGGGAGTTGGTGTTCTCCAGCTGGACACAAACGGACGTATCATTCCTTCCAAAAATCTCCCAAGGCTCCTCCCCATGAAGGGACATCGATTTATAGGAGAAGGTCTGTGTCAAGCAGGAATCCACGGAACCTGCTGAATCGTAAAATCGGCTCATTCCGTTGCTTAACAGGTTAAGCTCGTTGACCATGGTTAAGGATGGGTCTCGCCAGTCATAGTCACCCATCCTTTTGAGGAAACCGACTTGACCGGAAATCTCCTCGGAGAGGTGGTGGTAGTCGCCAACTCGCTCCTGGAAGACGAACTCGCCCAGACCATCCGGCTCGTTTGATTCTAGTCCTCGGACGAAGAAGATGAACCTGCGCAAAATAGAAAAGGAAATAATGCAAATGAGTTAAATTTATAATTTGAATTTTAATTTATGGCGTTTTGCATTTCCAGTCACTTACAATCCTCTAACGCTAACACCAGTCGGCTTTAGGTCACCAAAAGTTGCGTCATCCGAAGCCACCCCGTTCTGGCACCGCCCAATAAAGT
The DNA here is from genome assembly GCA_034700485.1 of Pseudosinella alba. NCBI lineage: Eukaryota > Metazoa > Arthropoda > Collembola > Entomobryomorpha > Entomobryidae > Pseudosinella > Pseudosinella alba. Next base: position 5,540 of record JAQIXQ010000766.1, read on the forward strand.
AATCCGAACATACGGACCAGTTTGGTTCCGCTGCGGATACAGTTTTCGCAACTGCTATAAAGATAATGCAGCGCAGAAAGGTTTTTACCGTTACACTTGCCATTGTTACAGACTCAGAAGAACTTACAGTTACTATTATGGAAAGGATTTATCTGCATTGAGTTTCAAAATGCATGAACCAACTCGTATTTATACCCGAGGACGAATATGATAGAAAATGCGTCAGGGATTATTTAAACCAGACAAAGTCGAAAGTTTAAATGGAATTAAAATGAATTCAACTTTTTGTGGATCAAGTAGTGTAATAAATCATGGTCTTGTTAGGCGATTGCATTATTTAGGTGTATGAACATTGGTTTTGGCTATAACTTTATAAGTTGGTCATGCTTGTATACTCAAGGACATGGGCGAGTGATAGGAGTAGGATAATATATGTAATGTAAAATCTCATGTAAAATGTAAAACATGACGAGTAGTTATGTTTGGTTAATGGTGGTTCGTGTAATTTTATTAATTCCTCCACCTTTTAAAAATAATCCAGCGTAAACGCCTTTATTAACTTGTATATTGTTTATATATGAGTGCATGTTATCTTTATGGCGTCTTCGTCGTTTAATCCTTGTACCGACTGGCTTTTGTAATCCCGAATTTGATTTGATTTAGTGGAAATAAAATAATGCCTGCATTTTTGTTGAAAATAGGTACATCTCGTGTTATATGTGTCTATCTATCCGCTTTCTGATTAACTCATCGTCAGTGACACGGATTCGACTCCACAAAAATTGTTTCCAGGCTGAATCCGGTCATAAATCCTTTGATGTCCACGCTTACTTAACTTAAGCAGAGTTTGATTTATATATTTATTATAGTTAACGATTAAAATTGGTATGCAATGAAATTCATTTTGATATGCAGCATGACTCATTTTGCGGATTGGTGACTTTACGTGATTATTACTATAAATGTCTTATATTTTGCAATTAGGTTTGGTTTGTATTGAGGATGGAAACGGGTGGGTATCGTATCGGATTGAGGGCTTAGAAGCCCGTTCCTCCCTGGGACTTTTCTTCCCCATATTAATTTTCTTCCCTATAAATTTTCCTCCCACTCAATTTTCATCCCTGCGAATATAGAAAACCATATTATGCAAATATGTTGGGACTGTAATTTATATTTTTGACGGAGACTTGGAAAGGCTTAACAAAAATTCTGACAAGATTTGATTCATTGAAGAAGTCTAATAGTTGACACCCTCCAGTAATTTGGCATCGGTCCAAGTCAATATTGTATCTTTTGTCGTTTAATCCTCATACAAATTCGCATTTTTAATCCAGAATTCGATATGATTTGAACATGAGGTAAATAATACCTGTATATGTTTCGCCGAAAACTGACACATCCCGTGTAATGTATCTATCGATCAATCTGCTTTGTGATTAATGCAGTGACGTAGGTTGGACTCGGCAAAAATTGTTTGCACGCTGGATCTGATTATAAATCAGTTTTGATGGCCACATCTATTTAATATGGGATTTTGACTTTAATCGGGTCATTCTGCAGGTAAGGATATTTCATGGGTTTTTTAAATGAACTTTGTTATCATTAACTACTTAAAAACAGGATTCTGTTGTAACTGGAACAATATTTCTTAATCTTTTTTAACCCAGTTCAAAAACCACCGCAGAGGGTGATGCAAACTTGGTGCAAAAATTATATGCATGCTAAACAACCAAAATAAAAAGGCTGGTCAAGGGAAATGCTAATCGATGATTCATACGACATGTCAATAGCAATCAGATTGATCCAATTCATTTTTGGACACGATAGCAAGTTTTGATTACCTGACCCGGAATAACCCAAATGGCTTATGTCCACCAAATTAGTAAAAAAGTCACATTGAACTGAACAATCCATGCCAATAACTAAATAAATTAAGGAATGTTTTTTAATCGTAATCCTCGTCAACTTCGATTTACTTTATGATAAGTAATTTAAAAAAAAAAACAAGTAACATTATTCTTTTAGAGAATCTCCTATAAATGGACCTAAAATGGAATCGAATTTTCATCAGTTTGACACAAGACAACAAGCGAGACACTTGCCACTTCTAATTCAGTTAAGCCTATTATTACTACATCATAAATTTCAATCAAAAAAAGTTTGGAAGCTTTACCCTCTGTAACTTCTTCTCTAACGCAATGGCGTCCAACGGGAAAATGACATCTTTAGTTTTGTGCTCGTTGGCACTGGTCCTCCTCATTGTTGCGGCAGCGGAGGGTAAGGTTTTAATTCTAATCGATGGCGCACGAATCAATGGAAAATTTTAACTGTTTTAAATGTAATATTTATTTATTTATTTGATATGCCAGGCTGTGATTGTGACTACCACCAAGGAGGCTGCACAATATCCGTAGCTCCGGGTAGTGGCTATAAATGCAAGTGTCAGTACAAGGGCGCCTGGACCTGCAACGGGATTGAGCTCCAGTGCGGCGCTGGGGAAGCTTGTCCTGATCCAGGCTGTACTTCCCAAGCATGCTGTGAAATGGGTGGGGGTGATTGCGGTGGATACAGAAACTGAATACTCATTGCATAATCATATAATTATATAATATTTAATGTTAGTAATATGTTAATTGTCAATAATAATGTATTCCCTGAATTGATTAAGCAAGTTACATGGTTTCATATAAAGAAAGTTGTTTGTATGATAATGATCAGAGCTGATAAATTAAATCATTTTGAATTTTCATTTCGAAAGCTCAATTCTTTAACTTCAGTCAAGGTGCTACTATATTTCTTCAAGTGCATTTAAATGTGTCTATGAGCTTATCCCTGTATCCGTACTGATTTCACATGGGCATTGTGATCAATTTCAAAATAGTTCCCAGACTAAAGTTATGCTTACCAAATCATTGAATGCGCTTTGGTGATATAGTTAAATATGATTATGCAAAACACTTAAATTGATGAGGCGCTAACAACCTACGCAAAGCAGTATTGACCTCGCCACGGTAGGGGCATGTTGAGATTTATTATCTAATTTAATTGGACTTTAATGGGAATTAAACCTATTTTCCGTCGTTTCCCTCCGGACACGAACGACCTATTGTTATCTCCGATTCAAGTGGCAATCGAATGGCTATTTATTACGTATTATTACTAATTACTCATTAGTGACGGTGATGGTCTTAAAAATCCGCAATCAAATATGTGAATTTTATGATCTCATGATATGATATCGAATTAGGCTAAGTTCACGGAGTTACATGTCGGTAACTGAAGAAAAAATAAAAGCAATTATATGGCTACGATTTTATAGATATATATATTAACAACAGCATCTCACTATAATATATTTAATTTTCATCGGAACTGTGTAGACAACAGATAATTTTAATGTTAGACAGGGCATATAAGAAAACCAGGAATGGTTACAGATGCCAGACCAGACCGGATCCATGAGCATGTACAAAAAAACTATTATAATATATCATATATATATATTATATTATTATTATATGTCAAGAAGCATTCATCGACGTAGGCATTTTTGTCTCGAAATCGGGAACTCTGCTACCCTGTTCCATTCAAAACCAACTAAGTGGTTTTATATTATTCATTTTGGACAATTTCTTGAGTCATTTTTATTTTTGCCTTTCTGCTCCTGGATTTTTGAGTTTAACAGAAAGAGGAGGAATATTTTCATGTCAGGATCTGGCTCTGTTCTTATCTATATCAATAAGTTTGTTGTTCATCCTAATTTCCTTTTGGAAAGGTATGAGGAGGAAAAATATATTTTTAAAAATGAAATATGCCCTTAACATTAAATGTTGAGAATGGTATGAGAAGGGAATAATGTGATGGACCCACACAAGCATATCATGAATGAGTGAGATTGTGCAATGGAGCATTTCTGTATTTCAGGCATAGGCATTTATGTACTTTGAACTCTGGATCTGTGTTTTCCCTTCCCATTTGAAGACGATCCAGTTTTATCTATATAGCTCATTTTCGACCCTTTCTTGGAAGTGATTTTTATTGTACTTTTCCTACCACCCGACCCCTACTCCGCTGCAATGACAAAAGTAAGGAAACACATGAATCAGCTTCTTAGTTTTAGACCCATTCTCAGTTGTCTGTGTTGAAAGCCAAGTGCGGGGTAAGGAGAAAAAATGTTCATTATCTGGTGGTGAGTCATCATAAAATCCAGTCTCGAAATCAATGGAAGGGATTTAGGTATATTTTCAGGACATCAAAAATGAAACGCTTTTTTTGAAGGACTATGTATAAAGCTAGTTAATCTTTACCACTGTTGAAAAAGTTAGAATGGGCACTAACAAATGTAAATATGTGGTAGCCTTGTACTTTGTACATTGCCCATGTGCATGTACTCATAATTGACAGAATGGAATGGGCAGCGTTGTGATAACTTTGACACGATTTGGGATAAATTACGAAGAAGAAAAAAGATTTTTACCAGATCTAGTCCAATGATAGCTACATCTTACCAATAATGAGACAGTAGGAATGATAATTAAATTTGATAAATGAAGGAAACATTACTAGGCAGTTTATTGCTTTGCTGGATGCACATCATGAAATTGGGAGCAGATTATAAAATACCCACGCTCATGATCAGCAAATACCTAATTTCCATTCCAGAATTAAAGCATAATCACTCCTCAGCTAAATATTTGCCTAATCCATATATAGTTTGAAGTCTTGTTGGCTTTTAAACAGCATGTATGGTCATTGAAGAAGGGAAGCCATGACTTAATTATTATGCTCATTTCGATCCATCCATATATTCCATCCTTCTCATCATCAAGATCATATTGTATTTCTGTGCTGGGAAGTTATCATGAACATGATAATGGAGAAATTTATTTGAACCTATATTATGCTTCAGTATCAGAATTATTTATCACAAATTATTACCTAGTTTAGTTAGATACGAAACTGTATGCTGGGACAATTCTAGTTTGTTATGGGATAAGAATTTAACAAATTTATCTTCACATAATGAACGAACTATTGTTAGAATGGCACTGCAGACGGCCCTTTGCATATATTCTAAAATGTGGATATTGGACTTAAAACTCAATACCAAAAAAGCTTTGGTTGCCACACACATACATCTACAAATTTATGACTAGCAAAGCTATGGAGAATGGGAGCCTGCATCTTTTTCTGTCTTGTTTGGTAAGTCCATGAGAATGTGATAAAGGCAGGGGCATTGTTAGCTGGACTTTGTTCATGTCAACAAGGCTCATATTTGCTTTGGGGCTTGCGGAGCTACCTTGTGGTGACGCTGTATGGAAGATGTTCAGTAGGACAAGAGCAGTCGCCAACAGAGGAAGTTAGTTCTCTGATGAGATACAAAATCAGTATTTTAAAAAAGTATTTTCGAATTTGTCCTTTAAGATGTATGTGCTCTGTTGGACCCACTTGCAGGGCGACAACCGTCCCAAGTTGCCCCTAAAATTAACTTGGGATGTGATTGTGGAATAAGTTTATAAACTTTGGAAATTTTTTAAAACTTAAAGTTAAAACGGTTGGTGAAAGAATTTTTGTGTTTATTCGTTAGACCAGTTTCTATTTAAAGAAAATAAAAAAAGGTGCCAGACAAGTGAAAACTTTAAATTGTAACTTGCAATAGTTATCAATACACTATATTATTTTAAACTAATTCTTGTGAAATTAATCACTTTCAGGGAGTAACGGCGACTCGTTTTAAAGCCATAAGTCTGAGGGAAGGCGTCGCGTCACCTTTCCCTGCTCAAATACAGCTGTGCAGAATTGATTCGTCATGCAAAGGTACAGTAAATTATATTCAAATGTTTAACAAATATTTAGTTATAAATTTAATAAACAAAAATAGCGCAGTTAGGTAAACTTATTTCGATAATTAAAATAACTCTATTTTGTTTCGAGTTGCAAGGCACGGACTGCTGCTGTGACTTTTTTATTTTAAAAAAATATACGTGATTTTAACAGCAAAGATTATAAAAATAAACAAATTAGTTCATTGTCATAGTTAATTATTATTTGTTAAGGAATTCATGATTTATTGCATGTAATTTCATTTCATACAAATGTCTTTTTTACATTTGCAGATCGTTGTAACAAGATATAGCTGGACTTCACACTTTTTAGACTGAGAGAAAGAAGAGAAACTTTCTTCTTTCTCTTTTTTTTAGAAAAAGAGAAACTTTCTGCCGTGAACACGTTGACGCCGGTCGAAGTTGAACTATTATTGGATGAGGTAAATATAAATCTATCCATATTTTATGCTGAACCGTTAAATATTTTCGAGGCATTAACTACATATTTTGTTGCCTAATTTTACGAACCCTAATTTAATCCATTCATAAATATTTTGTAGATTGTAATTAGCAAGTTCTGTTCTATTTAAAAGATATTGTACGATGAGTGGCGAAGACGGGAACTTTCATGAGATGTCAATTAATTGGGAAAATTACGCTGACCGACATCCGTTCCCTGTAACTCGCTAAAACATCGGGCTCGAACATCAGGTAAATATTTATTATAATATCTACATTTTTATTACAAATGAAAACAATAATAATTAACCTCCAATCATGAATATTTTACTTCCTGAAAATGCCAAGAAATTTTTAAATATTTTAATTAGTGATTGAATTAAGGCTCATTTATCATTTGCTTGTTTCTTTAGCGAATTTTGATGTCATGACTCACTTTGGTGCGCTGGAAGTTATGAAGGATCTTGGCAAGCAAACCGTCTGGATATTCAACTCAACTTGTGGAATTTGCAACCCGACTTTCAATCCAAATTTTCCAACTGGATCAAGATAAGATTAACAATATTATTAAATTGTTTTTGCTTCCGTTAGCAATAATCATTGGATAAGCATAGCCTACTATAGGCTAGTATAATTATCTCTAAGTAATTAGGCACATAAAATAGTTTCCAGATAGTTTTTAGTTTGTATATTACCAAATGTAAAAAAAACCAACCAGGCATTTAATACGTATGATGAGGAGAGAGTGTCACAGAGTTACACTTTCTTAACAAATAGCCAATCCGTACATCAGTAATTTAGTTAAAATAGTAATGTAGGATATTACCAGCAAGGATTGCAAGTGGCAAGCATTATTTCATGAGCAATGAACATCATAACTAGTTTTTTACTGATGGTTTGGGGTCATGAAAATTATTTAAGAGTCAAGTAAGAAATATTTTTCACAGAGGGGAAATCTGCATTGAATTGACTCCATCGTAGGAATTGATTTCCTCCTCCCATTTAATGTAATGATATCTAATATCGGAATATCTACTAGAAACTTGCTAGTTGCTTGTTCACGATCTATCACGTTCCTATGCGGATGAAAGTTTGTTATTTGCAGTTTAATTATCGATTGCTATCGGGTAGGCGAAGAGCTGTAGTATCGCCACCTGGTTACCTAATTCAAACAAAAAGATAGACTCTATTCTAAACAAAATGTGCATAAATCAACCCCAAAAATAAAATATTACACTACACATAACATTCGAGAACCTTTGCTGGTAATTCCGTCCTTATTTGACATTAATATCCTCAATTCCAGACCTAGCTTCTCAATTGTTCAAGAGGGTTGAAAATTTTTTGAACTCTGATAAAAATTGAATTTGATAATAATATTACAAAAATATATTTTGGATTAGGATTTATCTGTCAATCCGTAGCAAGGCCAATGTTAATGTTAAAATTAATGCTTTTTAAACATCCACTGGCCTGCCAGTGACCCGCTCAGCCTTGGATGCATTACAGTATGTATACGTTCGAGCCAAGATTGTTGTTCATGTCGAATCGGCATGATTTCCAATCGACATGAATCGACATTGTCGATATTACACCACAGCGCGGAGGCAATTGGCTATTTGGGTGGTTCTTCTTCTCTACCGATATACTATGGCATCATGGCCTATGGCCATTTGTTTCATTCCCGTCGTTTTGCTCTATTACCATGATATTTCCTTGAGGAATAGCTGCATACGGATCGATAACACACTGCAAACAAATTTGAATTAAATAAAGGATAATAGAGATGCATTACTATGCGGAAACAAAAAATAATAACATATATGGTACTCTATTCATCAAAAAAATAAACTTCTAAAGTTGAGGTTGAATATTTTTTACCTAGGTATTTTTATATATTTTATGTCTTAATTCGTAACAGGGCGGTGATGGAATAAGTATCCTATCATTATTAACTTGTGAGTTAGCAAGTTATTTAGATTGAGAGAGAACGATGCATCCTTTCTCGTTCGTATCCTCACAAGTTAGTTAATTGCAATTAGCAATTCATTTACAATTGAGGTTAGGGAGTTGGCATGCAGATGTAATGCATCATTTATGTAACTGGTAAATCAATGTACATTTCCAGTTACCCACAATAAGAACAAAATTCTAAAATATTAGCAAAAAACAGTGTGCTATAGGGATTGAGATTACTTAAGTGACTAGGGAAAACATGAAGATACCCATGGTGGAAACGTAGAGAACGGTTTTCCTCAAATCCTGGTTGATGCCAAAGGTTACTTCCAATTTGCCGTTAATATTTTTAACTCCTCTCTGAACTCAATCGCTGCCCCAAGGCCAACATCCATTAGATCTGTATTGTTTATTCGCACCTCCCAGTTTTCTGTGAGAGCATGGACCGCATTCAAAAGCCCTTGACTAAAGTGGCAGTAGCCACCTTTAATATTTCAACAACTTTATCACCTATATAGCGAACTGATTAGCCAAACTCTTTACAAATTGCTCGGACTTGAATAACGGGATGGTTTAATTGTCCATCAAATTCAGTCGCAGAATTGTCCAATAGTTTTGTGAGGTCGTTTACAGCTACATGAGAAGTAAAGGCCGCGCAACGCGGTAAATGCAACTAGAAACTCTTTAGTTGCTATCTATCTATCACTTTCCTACGTGGTTGAAAGTTTGTTATTTGCAGTTTAATTATTTATTGCTATCGGGTAGGCGAAGAGATGTATTATGGCCACTTGATTACCTATTTCATATTACCTAAGTTGTAACGGCAGCATAGCATACAACACGTTCCCTAGTTCTTTCACTCCCTTACTTGCGGAAACATGTGCCCAATTTGCAATCCGGAACAAATCCCCACTGAACTTTCACAGGGACTTAACTACATCCTGCTTTAGCTGCCTCACTCCGGCTTGGTCCAATAGGCCACATTTCGCAAAATACACCCAAAATAGTATCCCCATTAAGGGAATGCAAACTATATTTAACATGTGTGCCAGCATGTTTCGTAAATTAATTTAAAAAAAAAAAGTTGATTGGACTCACTCATGTCATGTCATGGACTTAATCTGTTCTACATTTCATACGTTTGAATTATTCATTCGTGGTTCAGCTTCTGAAAAAGCATGGCATATATTTCGTTTTCTTTAAATCGTAAAGTTGATGTTTAAATACAAACCAGAGTAAAGTTCAGGTTGGATGGAGGGAATGAAACTTCTAAAATGGTTCGAGTGACTACGGCTCAACTTTATTATCACGGTCATTTATTACACTGTCACTTTTTGACTTTTCTTGTTCCCACTTCCTCATGACAAGACATAATGATGGCTTTCAAAATATGTATCATTATTTGTCGTTTATAGGTATGTAATTCAAAAAATCAGAGGAACATCTTCCAAAGTATTTGTTTGCACTATCTGTGTACAATTACCCCAGTCTAGATTTTTAATTGACCAAAGTTACAACCTAAAATTGGGATTCATTGTGCTAGTCTGGCAACAATGAAAGTTGTCGGATTCGCTGGAGCTCAAACACTTCTCCAGAATAAAATATTCGTCAAACATCCATGAGTACATTTGGTACTCGCAAATCAGCGTCCTTGCGGATGACGATTGGGTGTACACACATGTCCCAACCTCTTTCTTTTGTGTTGATTTCAAGTTCAAAGTTATTTCCTATTTGAACAACTTAGTCATTTATATAGCGAACTGATTTGCCAAACTCTTCTATGCCGTTATCCAAAGAATTTATAAAGTTCTTCACAAATGGGCAGTGCTTGAATGACGGTATGAGTTAATTGTCCACCAAATTCAGTCGCATAATTGTCCAACAGTTTTGTGAGCTCGTTTACAGCTGCATAAGAAGCTGTAATGGCAGCATCCAACACTTTTTCCCATAATTTGATGGGGCACTTCTAGAGGTTGGAGGTAATATGGCGGCCACTTAAATATGAAAGTATTATATTGCATTACGGTATTTTGCTAGACGTACAATAATTTTGCATGAAAAATTTCCTTTAAATCTCTATTAATATAACTACGCTCATTATAAGTATTGTGCCTGGTTGGTTGGTTAATTTTTGCTTTCTTTATTCATTTTGTTAAGATAGATATAATAATATAGTTGGAAATAAGATAAACGTGTAAATATAAAAATAAAATAAAACAAATAAAACATACATTTTGTCAATAAATATACCTATATGTAAGAAATAAAAACTTCTTTCCATTCAAACTAAAGTAAAATATCCTGTCAATCAAATATTTTGTTACCATCATCAGCAAAAATGCATTGACATGCCAATAAGAGGCTACGATAATTCATTTTAGTTGTTAATTGAAATTATGCATTGTCCAACATTATCAAATTGATGTCACTTGGTCATTCATATTATCGAGTCAAGTTGTAACTAGGAAAGTGAGAACGGAATAAAACAACGTTGTCCGTTTGCCATAATATCAGTCTATTCATTACGATGTTTACTTCAAGGATGGCTCTTTCACCGGAGGAGAAAGTTGTAGGCAATGAAGAACTGTTCCCCAAATTAGGCAAGTTGACAAAAAATGGATATGTTCAAGATTTCAAAAGTTTTTATGTAATAATTGATTCATTAGGAATGGATGGGTTTGTGTCTGAAGTTGAATGGAAGTTCATTTGAGTGACGATGAGATGACTGTATTGGGAATTGGGATTAGGAAAATCCTTGAGAATGCGGCCCCAATTTTATCGCGAGGGCCGGGATTTGTTTTGGATGATTTAAAAAATATGATCTTAAGCTATCACAATGGAATGACATACATTAAATTGAGTTTAATTGATTAGCTAAATACTAACCTCCTTGATGAACTCGATGATAAAATTTTTCCTGGACGGAGTAAAAAGGATGATTATGATGATGAAGGATGATGCCCAATGGGTGCCTCTTATATAAAAGGTCGAAGTTAACTGTCATTCAAGGGTTCCCGTCATTCATTGTCATTGTCATAATATCACTCTAAATGAAACTTAAACCGGAGATAATGTCATATATTTGTTTGCCACATTTAATTTCATACGTGAATTAATAATTACGGCTTCAAGGTTCAGATCAGAGGCTGTGCTGCTCATCATCATATTAAATTTCATTTGTGAAAGCTTTGTTGAAGAACAAGAATGGCTCACACAGGAAAGCTATTGGCGTGCCTATTAGTTTCTCTGGCACTGGCACTATTCATGGCTCCAGCGTTCGAGGGTAAGGTTACATAAATTAGTTAAGCAGTTTCATCATTACATGTTTTAACAATTTTCTAGTCACTAATCATGCAATATTTACTTTAAAAAATTTCGCGACTCGAGAGGAAAGTTTTCCGACAATCGTCCTGACACGTTTTATCAAACGAAATAATTTATGCTCTTGTTATCCTTAATTGAATTTCGTCAGTCATATATACGAAATAGTTGACTTCAGTAATTTATTAAATGAATTTATAATAACTATTTAAAAAATGTGCCTCAAATGCAAATAATATTGCTTGTAACAAATAAAAACAATTTGCGAAATTATGCATTATTTATTCGGCTTTTGATTTTGGGCAACTTTTCTTGCAGACGCCATGTTTTATGCCATTTTATAAAGTAATTTAAATGATTTTGAAGACGCCATCCTTTAACTGTTGACAAGAATTTGAATACAGCAGATCCAATGTCATGACCTCATTAAACGCTTTCAAATGGGACTGGAGCGTGTCCGGGCTGTAACGCTTCCACAGGGGCATCGTGTCCTCGATCACGAAGTAGTCTCCGGTTGTAAGGATTTTGTTAAGCACTGCCCATTTCAAGACGTTGAATGTGTTTTGATGGGCGTCATCAATGAATAGAATGGGATGTTCTAACATCCCAAAATCGAGCTTTTCTGGATGATTACAGTCCCCCTGCATCAGTTTAATATTTGCCATGTCATCCTCCCGAATTTGACAGCGGTCCAAGTCAATGTCCACACCAATCACGGTTGAATCGAATCCAAATATCTTGGCCAGGTCCCGAAACCACACAAGGGAGCCCCCAGAGTATACCCCCAACTCGATGATGGTCTTCGGCTTCAGCTCCCATAAGAGGTTGTGGTAGGTTGCTTGGGTCTCTGGATCCTTCAGGAGTCGCAGTCCCTTCCATCCCAAAGCAAAGAAGTCATTGTAGCCCAGGTCCTGCGGTGCTGATTTGTATTTGTCCAGGGGCCAGAAGCGGGGTCGATCTTGAAGAATGGGAAGCTTGTAAGCTGGATCCTCCCCCAACCCACGGAATTTGTTTATGTCGATGAAATTCAGCTTGTCTAAGTTTTCGAGAAGCTTATCTTGGTCACCCTCCAGTTTACTGGGATCTCTTTCAGAGTCCATTTTAATTGCTAAAGAAATAGATTAGGAAATAATTAAGCTGAGATCAAAATGAGTCTTGTTCAAGTCAACTTAACTCTGATTCTGATTCATGATGTGATTGAGTCTAAAGTATTTATGCTTTTTAATGCTTTCTTATTACTTTACTTTACTTACTCCTGGCCTTTACTACTAAACCAGCCTACTATTTCATACTTAACCTTGCATACCAAACCAGTTTATGTTTATGCTTATGTGTATGTATTAAAAACTTCTGCAAATTGCTTTCCATTTTAATTGAATGTTAAATGTAAGTTTGATAATGACGTGATTCATGGAATAGAGAATTGCATATTTGAGATTATATTAGGCCACGCGTCAATGAATTACGTGGAAAATAATAATTGTTTTATTAACCCTTTTGAACTTTTAAAAGGAGAGTGGTCAACTTCCATGAATTACGTAACAAAACAAATTACAACACATTTTAAAAAGATTATACCCAGCTAACTAAATATGACAATATGAACTTGTAGTTAAATGGTCATAATTTCTCGTTCGTGGTATTTAAGCATCCGCATTTTAACATATCAGAGTACGACCAACAATTCAACTCAACTTTATAGAAATTTAAATCCAGGATTTTAACTGACTTCACCATTAAATTATAATTTGAAGATGTCCGAAGCCGAGACCCTCAACTTTACCTTGGCAACGCTGAACTACAGCCAAGCAACTTATCTACCATGTGGGGACCCTTGGTTCATGGACACCATCAGTTGTCCCTTGGGGACGAAGAGGACCAACTTCGAGGATACCCCCGTTACAATCCCAATCACTGATTTACGGGGTCAGGAAGACATTGCTAGTTTGGACAAAACCGGGTTTCAAACACTTGTGACACCTTCAACGGTCTCAGCCTCGTTATTACTTAAGTCCGGAAATGACTCCCAAATCAAAGAATCATATTACCCCGAAGTGGAAAAGATTTTAAAGAAGGTGACCAAAGCAGACAAGATCTTCATCTATGATCATACCTTCCGGCGACATGACCCGCATTGCCCCGAGAGTCCCATATTGAGAGAGCCAGTGCTGCGGGTCCATGTTGACCAGACCCCAAAGAGCGCCCATGACCGGATTGGCTACCATGTCCCTGAAGAATTTCGGAATTGGAAAAGGTTTCAACTAATCAATGTCTGGAGGTCGATTGGGAACACCGTTTATGACTATCCTTTGGCCATGGCGGACTTCCGGACTGTGGACGTGGAACAGGACCTGGTTCCTGTGGAACTTCGTTATCCTGATTGGCTCAAGGACAAGGAGACGTATGCTGTCAAGTATAATCCGAAACACAAGTGGTACTACTGGAGCCACATGGAGCATTCGGAAGTACTCCTGATCAAGTGCTATGATAGCGCCAGCCGGAAGTTGGCTCAAGCAAAACATGTTAATGAAGTTGGTGGCAATGATAAACACCTGAAGGACCATATTGCGGGGCTGACGCCACATTCTGCCTTTTTTCATGAGAAAGATGCCTCCCTAAACATCCGGAGGCAGTCTATCGAAGTTCGAGCTATTGCTCTTCATATGTAGTAAAAATTATCATTATCCGATGGATATAATTTAATTGTCAATTTTAATTACCACCAAATAATAATATTTTAAAATTATTTTTATGTCGAGGAAAGTACCTTAAATAAAGACGCAACCAATAAGAAACTTAATGATATGGTTTTAATGACTACTAAGCTAATTTATTTCATATTTTCTCACAGTGCCCCAAAATAATTTTAACATGATTTTCCAGCTAAATCAACACTCCATTTCCAATTTTAGCTGTCAAAAATGAAATCTTTAGTCCTTCCCAATCAAGTCTGACCATTACTGACCAACAAGTCGTTCCTTGGAGCGGGCCAACTTCCGGTTTCTCATCCGGCTTGTGTGGATTGAATGGCTGGATGGTGGAGTCGAATCCCTGCATGACAAAATATGGGAGGGAGAGTCGCTCAGCGTTCACCCACTTGACTCGGTGGATGGGAGCCTAAAATATTTAGTACGCAAATTAGCATATTAAGTCATATGACCTTGCACAATATTATCAACTTTATTTAAATGCTGCTGAAACCAACCCGATAGTAATTATTTGTTATGCGGGCCATAGTATACCCCCCACCGTTGACATAGAATCAGTCTTCCGATGACCAGACTCGTCCTCGTAACTTTCAAAGGTGACCTTGGTCCCATCCTTGGCCTTCTTCACCGGGAGATAATTCTACGAATATGGGTATCTCACAAGCTACTCACCGACGATAAGGTAAATATATCTTCATGGGTAAAATATGCATCATCAAGTTTTTAAGTCCGAAGTCGGTGCGTCTTCGGATCCGGCCAGATGTTGATCTCGTCTGGTGACATGACCTCGCCCTTGACATTTGGATGGTCGGGGGAGTAGAGAATGGATTTAGGTAGTACTTAAAAATAGAATGAGTATTTCTAGTTATAATACGATTTATTTCTTACGATTATTTACTGTTAATCCCCTATCGCATTTTGCATGAATAAGACCATATCCCTTTACTGTTTCTCCCAATCATTGACTTTGGTGGCATTAAATTTACAGACGGCAATGAGCATGAACTCAAAGATGAGTTTAATTGTGTCCGCTAATTAGTTATGCCGCATCTATTTTGTGAGACATTAATTTTATATATTTTAAGTGACATAATCATTTATAATGACCATAAATTAATGACCCAATATGACCATAATGACCCAATTTTTACCGCTGAACCAGACCGCTTATCAATTAAAAACAGATGTTAACTTTTCTGCCTTTTTTGCAATTACTCTGCCCACCATAAGGATGATCAAGCACTATTTGCGAGAGATGAGACAATGGAAATAAAAACCATGATTGCATGATCGCATCGTAAAATAATCAGGTAACGATTGTCTGTGGATATTTATATCCATAAGTAGTAGGTGTGGTTTTCATGCAAGTTTACTATTCTTGTTTCAGTACTGTGTTATGCGTGCTGTAAAGTTTGTCGAAAATTATTTTACTATTAAATTATTAACACCTCGACGCCATCAAAATTCCAAACTGTGGATTTTCTCAAAACTTGCATTATTTTCACTTTCAGCTCCGTAGTCAGGCCGTTGTAAATGTTTAATTGTTTAGTTATTGTTAATTAAATGTCGCATACATGGTTAACAAGCATTTATCTTTT